>APFE031590679.1:4005-46416 GCA_000404065.3 Pinus taeda | reverse complement strand
ATAACAAGCATAGTTTTTCGTTTCAAGCTTGCGTAAACATGAAACCGGATCCGAGCATAGTTCTTTTCCTGTGTCAAGCTCGTTAAAAAATGAAACAAATCCTCCTCTAATTGAGTCGAGAGTTTGACTAGATCTCATAAATGTTAAGTTGTATATTTAGGTTAGTTATTTCAGTTTTTCTTGCATAATTTTCTTACAGTTTTAGGTCGAGTCTTTCAAATGATCTCGTACACGAACCTTCATTCCATCCAGCTATTAATTACCAACAGTGTACTTTGTTGAATGAAATGAAGTTGGGGGGCATGCACTCTAACAGTTATGCTTAGGGGGCATCAAGCAAAGTTTTCTCTCTGTTTCAAGCTTGTGTAAAAATGAAACTAATTTGAAGCATAGTTTCTCTCTGTTTCAAGCTTTTGAAAAAATGAAACCTATCTCGAGTCAATTTCGGCTATTTTCAAGACTCATTAAACTCATGAAAATCCTGAGATTATTTTTCTATCTTTCATTCTCGTAAAACAAATGAAAATTCCGAGTTCTTTCCATCTTTTCCTGCTCGTAAATTAAATTGAAAGTCGGCCATATGAGTACATTTTTATCATTTTTTCGAACTCATTAAAACTTACGAAAAAATGAAAATCATGAGTACATTTTTATCATTTTTTTTGAACTCGTTAAAACTTAGAAAAAAGTGAAACCTTAGAGTCACCTTTAAGCTCTTTTCTGACTCCTAAAACATGAAAAGATTGCCGAGTTTTTCTTTTTAAGCTCATTAAAATGGAACTAAAAAGGCAGTCCTCTTACAGCCCTTTCTAACCGTAAAAACATGAAAAGATTGCCGGGTTTTTGTCGTTTCAAATTCGATATTGGTCATAAAACGACGTGTCGTTGATCACTTGTTTACTTTTTTGGATCATAGGCACTAATTACGAAAAGTACTCCTTGGTCGTAAAAGATCAAGCAGTTCTCTCAAGTATTATTTTATACTTTTTTGGGCTTGAGAGACACAAATTTATGAAAAAGGTCAACCCTGGAGTCCTCTTAAGTTTTTTCAGACTCTCTAAAGGACTTGTTAAATTTTGACAGTAAAGGACTTGTTCAATTACAAACAAGAACGGACCACTCCTTCTTAGGGTTCGAATTTAAACTAAGTCAGACTTATCCAAAGGATGAGCTTATAATCAAGAATATGTTATCCTCCTCAAGCTTGTAAAAAATAAAGAGGTACTTGCCAGAAATGGTGGGGGAAAGAGAGGAAAATGAGCCTGTTTGTCATACTTTGTAACCACTCTTGAACACGACACTTTCATTCACCTGGGTTGGGAAATCCTTTGCCTAACAGTTCAGCAAACCACATTGAAAGTCTTTAGCCGGTTTCTGGGTATTAACTTTGGGTCAATTGTCACCAAACCATCTACTGTGTCGTTATGTGTTTAAGAGGTCAGTGCGAATAAGCCATTCATCTGCAAAAATATATGTCATCCATCTTGACCATCCTTGAGTTAGTCCTTGCAACTAAATTTCTTCAAAGTTGATCTATGATTTCGTGTTGTGGGCTTGTCTACGACAGATCGCTTTCTATCGACTTCAGCTCTTTATCTAGAAAGATGATCTAGAAATCGCCAGTACCTTGGGATCTGCATGCCTCAATGGCAGGTTTCTCTCCTTCGACGATAGGTTGCATCATTGACCTTCGATCAAAGGATTCCGTGACATGTTCGACATCGACACATCTAATCACATCTCATGGATTGTACTGAGTACTTTGACAACCATTGTCATTATTGATGGTTTCTCTCACACTTGTTAACAGTTTACATCATCGACTGGTAATCAAGTGGTTTCTACCATGTTCGACTTCGACACATTCATTCGCATGGATAGAATCATACCATTTCGAGAAGTAGAAATAGTACAATTCTAGAGTATTCATTATGTTGTAGACTATTCATAAACAGATGGATGTGTCCATACTGTGTCTACATGTGTCTATACTTGTGATGTATTACAAGATCATTCCTATATCAGAGCAGTAGTTACTTTTCTAGTCAGTTTTGATCTGAGTATGGTAATGCCTACCTCAGCGATGATATGATCTCATATATATATTTTGTATTGAATGTTTTTACAGGTTCCAACCGAGCTCTCCACAAGATGATCCTCGAAATGATAAAGTACTTCACTCTTCCTAAATGATAAATGAAATCCTCATCTACTACGGACTTCGCACTTTAGGGGGCAATCTGTTACACAAAAATATCGTCACCATGACTATTTGCAATCAATATGGGTCTATCATCACTTAATCTGTCCTCCTAAGCAAGTCTCAGACCTCAGTTCTTCATGTCAAGCTTTAAAAATGAGAGAAAGACATTAAAAATCAATAAAGCTCTGTTTCTGCACTTTCTCTCACTGTTACCTATGGTCCCGCACCCTTTGTTCATGTTACTGTTCCTTCAAGGATAACAAGAAACTGAAATTTCTTACTACATTATTCAAACGACAATATGGTAATCATTGTTACTTAATTTCAAATCTCAATACTCTGTACATCCCAATCATTTCTGTTTGCTTTCCTGTTGCAGTTCTTATAGGTGTCTCATAGATATAGCAAACTTTAACATTACTCTCGGCATTACCATAAACAAAAATCTTCCGAGAACACTAAATCCTTTCAAGGGTTTTAGCAAGGGAACCTAGTGCCCTCCACACGTTTTCATTGGAATCACATTCCATCACTGCTTGCTGCAAGAAGAAACAACGAGACATTCGAGTGGGCCTTTCCCTTCTCTTTATCTCCCATAGTCTCCAGTGTTGTCCATACCCTTGTTTCTGGATCATAAACTTCCGCACTCCACCTGATTAGATCACGGCTAATAACGAAAAATTGTCGCTGATGAAAGCACCAAAGCATTCATCCTGTCCTCGGTTCATGTCGGGAATTGTAATGGTCTACAAACAAATTATAAACCACTGCGGGTCGTGTGAGGGATTTTGATATTCATCATCTCTGCTGGCAACGTAAATGTAAATGAGTCCATGCTCTGACACAGTGCTAAGAAGGTAAGCCACAACAAAAGCCATTATACTGTATAAAGATTTTACCCTAACCAACTATAAGCCCCAACAAAAACCCTTACACTGTAAAAACAATTTTACTCTAACCAATCAAAACTCCCATGGACGGTGGATAATATTTGAATAATGTAACACACAGATCAATGGTGAAAAATGGTAACCAACCAAAACTCACGTGGACACTGAATAATACTTCAATCGTCTAACACAAAGATCAACGGTGAAAAACGGTGGAGAGTGGCAATGAGTGGAGTCTTTTCCAAAGGGAAATGCCTTACGGCGTAATTAGATGAAGATTCAACTCAATTATGTATTTTTACAAAAGCATTATATCCCATTTACAATTATATGGTCTTTACCAATACGGTATGGAGGCCTGCGCGCTTTCCTGCGGCTATATTCCTGGGAATGTCATCAAAGAAAATCTGCATGGAAACATAATAGATTAAATGGAAACTCTTACAATAGATGTTGTTGAAATGATATGCATAAGGTAAATAAAAATTGATGATGTCGAATTGCAGGTTGCGAGATTGGTTTGAGTCTAGATTACAATTGTGTACAACAGTCCCTTTGTAGCTCCTCCCCACTGAAAAGGGGTTGTTCGGGAATAGATGTATAATTGATCAGTATGTGGGATGTGATTAGACTAACAAACATCTCTTTCTTATTTAAACATCTCTGTCACACACCTTCAGATTTATGTTTTGGGACTCAATACAATATTCTCTTTGTAGATCCTCCTCGTTGAAAAAGGACTGTTTTCAGAGACAAGTTGATAATTATGCAATATGTGGGACATGATCAGAGCAACATGCATCTTTTTCTTGTGAAAATACCACTGCAAATAACTTCTCAAGAGACAACTAGGTCATTCACCCTGGGGTATTTTAGCCAGAATGGTCATTTTTAGAAAACGTATCGCTATAGGATACCCTTGTACCCTCACACTGGGGCCAAAGTAGAGGTGTTAGCTATCCTTCTTTGTTTACTAAGGGGGATTTGGTATAAACTTTTTATGGTACCTGGATGAGTCAATATTTTCATGAAAAAATGGATAGCTGAAGGAAAATGGCCATAAAAATCTTTGTTACCATATTGTGACAGACCAATGGTGATGACCAGTGAACGGAACAACCCAACCTGACATGGATGCGGAAGGAAAGTGTCATGTTCAAGAGCGACTTGCTACCAATAAAGTTTCTTCAAGTTTTCTTCCCAATTTTCCCCAGTCATTGCTGCTGAGTACCTCTTTATTTTTGTCAAGCTTGAGGAGGATAACATATGTTTGTTCTATAATCTGCCCTTCGGGCGAACCTGTCGCTATATTTTAGCGAGCCTAGTGACAGTGAAACTCGTTCTCGTCCATTTGGATGAGTTTGTCGCTATTCGGTTTTAACGAGTTTAACGACAAAGATAACTCGGTATCTTTCAATTTTAGAGAGTCTCAAAGAAATGGAAAGAAGACTCCAAAGACTTGTTTTCGTTGTGTAATCCCTTAAGTCCAAAAAAGCATAAAATAATACAAAAGGGATGAATGTTCGATAGTTTTAACGAGCCGAACAAGACAAGCGCTCTATCTTTTTGTGTAATAATCCCTTAGGTCCAAAAAGATTAAAATCTAGAGGAGGGATAGCACTTACGATGCCTTTAACGAGCCAGAGAGGCCAATTGCTTGGCAATCTTTTCATATTTTACGAGTCAGGTGAAAAGAGCTTAAAGAAGACTCGTTTTGAAGGAACGAGTGATGGTTTCGAGTAGTAGCTGATTCCTGGTAAGATTTGGAATTTTCCAATCACGATAGTGTCACAAGGATGGCTAACATAATCACTCTTCGCAGATGTTCCTCGAAGGGGTAAACAATCATATGGGGGTGAATGATCGGCTAAAAATAGAGTGGAGGTGATGGCGAGAACATGACCAAGGCTCAAAAGTTGGTGATAAGGCATTCACAATGGTTATTTACCGATTCATTTTTTAATGAGCTTAAACACTGGGGGAAACATTTGCTCATGAATTATGTTTATTTTTTAACGAGCTGGAACTATGCGCTAAAACTGCTCGTGGAGAGTTTATTTTTTAACGAGCATGAACTTTGCGACAACATTTCTCGCCAATCGTATGATAAGAAAGTCTCACTCAAAATGCCATTTTTTATGGGGCTTGCACCTTTTGAAGCTTTGCCCCGGAGCCTCTTGTATGCACGCTAGGAACGACCAACTATGCCTCTCTACTTAACTACTAATATCACCATCAAGGCTAGGGAGGAAAATTTTTCCTTTACTTTGTCGGTGCCTAGGTGGCCCTGCAAAGATGAATGGTTTCGGCCACTCACCCGACCTAGGCGGTTGAAGTTAGTGGAATCATAGAGCTAACATTAGCTGGTCGTTTCTCGCTTGCCTACAAAAGGTTTGCATGCCCCCAGGTATAGCGAAAGATCCCCAGGTTACCATGAAAGTTCCATCCACATAGCAGACAGAAAGCTCCCTTGGCGATGTCTACCGAAACAGACAAAGGTGAATGGCGCAGACGCATTCCACTCACATAACTTTAATGAAGGTATCTTATTCCAGCCTCATCCCATTTTCCTGTAAGGACGGGTTCGTCAGACTAGTCATATATCCCTAGCAGAAATCCACTCTATACCCAAGGTTTTCCTACTGAAACAGACAAGGGTGCATGCCCCTTGGGTTTCAGTCACATCTTCCTGAATCACTCGCGTTCATCAGGTGGATGGACTCGAGACCGATGAGACATTTCTTGCGTGAAAAGACCATTTAGGGATGGAATTTGACTATTTGCGATGTGTGAACTCAGGAATGACATTTGGTCTACGAGCTTGACCATTCCACCTTCATGCGGAAAACACATTACTCTAAAGAGTAAGGAGACGACGGCTCCCATGCAATAAATATAGTCGCGTCCAAGGAGTAGATTATAATCTAAAGGTCCTTGAATTATCATAGTGAACAGTTTTCCTTCTCAAAGTAATGGGCACATTTGAAAGGATCCCTAAAAGTTGACTGGTTCCCTTGTCGAAGCTTGTTAGATTTCTCATTTCAGGCAAAAGCGATGGCGAACCAAGCGCTTTCCAAGCAGTTGAGGAAAGGATACTCACAGAAGCCCCTTCATCAATGATGGTACTGACCATGACCATTTTGTAAGCTTGTACAATGATTCTGAATGGTACACTGGCTCGTAAACAGGGTCTGCCTAGTATATTCTAGTCGAAGGAAACAACTAGGTTGCTTGGTGGTGGGACCGAATAGACGGTCAGATATGACTCTGATGAAATTCCTTCCTGCGATAAAGGAACGGGAGGACCACCCCAAGTTCATTAGAGTCTGTGTTGATGAAAAGAATTTGGACGATGTCATTCTCTTTCTCTTCAGTGACAGTATCATTCGAAGATGAACACTCTGAAGGCAAGACCGGGTAAACTGCAGTATCGACCCTTTGACTTTCGTCTTGTATGGATTTAGAGGGTTCATTTTCAATGATAGACACTGTGGTCGGCCACAATGATGGGCCAGCCAGATTTTCAACCGGTGGAGGACTTGGCAAGAGTTTTTTATATCCAAGAGGAAGTCGTAGCGGTGAAACCAGACGATCATCCAACACTCTTTTAGCCTCATTAAGGAAGGGACAATGGTGGATGGCATGACTGCCTTCACACAACTTACAAGGAAGTTTAGGATTCCTTCTTTGTCCATGTGCTTCACTTTCATTGGTTGATGGTGAGCATTCAACATGATCACCAGAGGTTGATGCTACCGGATTGTGCAAATGAGGAGACCAGTCCCTTAAGATCTGAGGGATGTAGGGACAATCTGGGTGATAATGGTCTCCATCGCAAATGATGCAAGGAGATTTAGGTTTTGACTGTGCGGTGTGTGAAGTTTTGCTAGACGATACTTGGTTACTCCCTTTTGATTTTGGTTCCTTTTTCTTCTTTTCCTCTTTCTCTTTCTGCTTATTCTTCTTCTCAGTTACTTGATTTTTAGCTTTATCGGCTTTATCAAGTGAAGAGGAAGGAGGAGAGGGAGAATCAGATGAAGTAGAAGGTTGGGAGGCAACTCTAGTGTTGTCTAGTTGTTGATTAGACTGTTTAGGAATTACGGTATTCTGAACGACAGAGGTAGAGAGGAGCGAGACACGCAAACCAATTGTCAACCCTCGAAGTGACAAAGTGGCCATATGGGGTGGACCAACATCTCCCTAAGAGGAGAAGGGACTAGGATTTCCTTCATGGGGAAATCCTTGGTTTGTAGACTCCATTTTCTCAACCTGAAGATCAACGGGATAATTTGTGACATTATTCCGATTAAAATAAAGTTTTAGACGCTTCAACACAACTTTCTTTTTCAATTTTAAAGAGTCGAGAAAAACCAAAAGATGACTAGTCACCTTTGATTTTTATTGAACCTGAAGTGACAAGTGCTCAGAGGACCTTTTCCTTTAAGGAGTCTGAAAAGGAGCAAAATGGACTTCTCTAGAGATCTAGGCAGAGAGGATTACCAAACCAATCGCAAAACCGCAGAATACTTTTTACGGTACGGCAGTCAATCTTCCCGAATGCTGTGTTCGATGCATTCCGATCGATAGGGCGGCAGACACGGCTTCCTAAGGATAAAGGATGGAGCCTATTGTGGTCTCCCAATATATACTCAACGGTACGTGGGAGCACAAGTCCATACTGGCACTTGCCATCTCAAAATGAAGGAATCACCCAACCAATCACTGAAAGCAACAGTTACTAGGCTTTATGACGTTGGAATACGTCTCTAGCCTAGTCCTCTAGATGTTGTGCATTAAGTTCCAAAGCGTTGTTAGATTCATTGAATTTATTTTAAGTTGATTTTACTTAACAGTTTGCCTTTCAAGTTCACCACGTCATGTATGTAATATTCCTAAAATGCAGTCTAATATGATAAACAAACATTTGATCTTCTTTCAGCAATGAAAATCCTAGCTACTAAAGGGAAGAAAGTCAAGAATCTTTTCTTCACAGAGCATAGAGCACACACTAAATGCACAGTCCTAAATCAAGCCAAGCAATCAAAATGCAAATGCACATGCATGTATTTGTTTTCAGCTCTCTTAATGTGTGAATGATGTTAAGAAAGCTATGTGCAAAATTGAATTACTTTTAAAGCGATAGTACTCAACAAAATTCTTTTTCAAAACGAAGTGAAAGCAAGAGAGACACTTTGTAATTTTGAAATGGAAATTGCTTTTCGACACTTTAAAACTAATAATTAAAATCTTATGCAAAAGTAACTATATAATCGACTATCCAGAATAATGGAATTGCTTTCTAAAACTGAAAACGACAGCTACGACACTTCCAGATCTAGAGACGACAGTTCAACTATGCTACTTTTTGCAAAAGAGAACTAAAAACGACACACAATACATAAAAACATTTATAGTTCTTTGCACTAAGGAGGCGGAATAATGCAAGAGAAGGGGGTTTTCACAGAAGTACACTGACTACAGACAACAAAACTCTTGAATAAGACTGAAAATAGTGAGAAAAATCCACAGTCGGAGGGTAAAGTTAACACTCCCTGACCATCGCACCTGTTACACAGTGAACTCAGTATGCAGTGCACCTACTGCACTCGGGAAGTGCGATGCATACAGGCTGCCCTGAAGGCAGGGTGCGATGGTAGCAGTGCGAGACTTTGAACGGGATTTCACTCACAGTTTTCAATCTAGCTTAGGTGTTTTAGGTTGAATAAGTAAAGATCAGTGTATGTAAAACATAGGGGTGATCTAAGAGGTTACTAGAGCCACCACTTAGGGCAATTAGATTTCTTGTAGATCTATTATTTAATTCATAAACAAAACATGGAGATAGACTGAAAGAGCATTGATCTACTTTGCATTTGTATGACAAATGAAGTTCTAACGCTAGTTGGCTTGACTTCAGGCTCCGTCTATAAGTTTATAAAAGAAACAAGGATACATAAACTAACAAGTAATCTAGTCGCTCCCGAGTGGAGTCGCCATTTTGTATTCTGGGAATATTGTCCACTCAGATGCTACTATTCCCACTAAGATGAGTGGCTATCTTAGAAACAAACAATCAAAGTCTACTATTGCTTCCTTTTATGAAAATAGATGAGAGGAGAACCGAGAGGACCAACCTGAGTCTTGCAATTGATTTCCTCTCCTTCTCGATAGAGTTTCGCCGCTTCTTCTTTGTCTGCCCAGCTTCAAAAGAACGTGCGGAATCACAACAACATAATACTATGCAAGAAACAAGGATCTAAATTCATAAATAATTCAGGATGAGATGTGTATTAACCATATACATGCATATATAAACGAGTACACAAGAATATGGAAGGAAACAAGAATAGCTTTATTCAGATGAAAAGTAGCAAGAAGATTATAACCATGTCCTCTGACCCAGCATCATCCTCCAGCTAAGAAGCCCTTCTTCACCTCAAGCAAAAGCTAGATCACCCAAACACTGTGAATGTACAACCAGAATACCACAGCACTTCTCTATAAGATACAAAATGTCCCAGCCTCCGGATCCTGTGATGAGGGATCATATATAGATGATTACAGAGAGGTGAGTCATCTTTTGGGATCTTGATTAGTGTCCTCTCTCTAATAGTTCCTGCTTCCACTTGGAGAATGATGATCTCTTACTCATCCCTGGTCGAAAATGGAGAGGCAAGTGTCGGAGGGGAAGCTTCTAGAAGATTCCATGATCTTCCACCTCGCATTTTTGTCCCTACCATTTGTCCATTCCTGACCATCGCACCCTACAGAGGAGCAAATCAATATGCATCACACCCTGTACATTGGGAAGGTGATATGCATCGCACCCTCTGCATTGAGCTTTCAATATGGTCCAATTTTGACCATTTATGAGCAGTTTTCAGTGGAGAACTTCTGGGAGATGATGTAATGAGTTGACCTTCTTCCTTTAGGCAGTGAAGCAACACTTCTAGGGACTTAGGAGCCCTCGGTTTATGTACATTTATGATTGGGGTTGAAGTGCCCAAAAATGTCTATAACATATAGGTTTGTTTAGTTATTTGTGCCTTGATGGTAGTTTATGTTGTTACTGCTCTTATAGTTTAAAGGTCAATCACTTTGGGATGCTTTTCCTCTATCCACCCATGAATAGATTTGGCTTCCAAATGGAGTGGCATATCTTGATAGGTGCTTTCCAAGCTTTTTTGATGATCCTTCAATGTGGCTATTGTGATCCAAACTTTCTATATTGAAAGATACTTTTTTCATCTACAACTAAATATTCTCCTTCTGTCTCATCTATATTCATCTTATTATTTGTGGTCGGTATACCATCCTCATTATGAACTCACTTTTCTCTTCCATTAACCACAAGGATACCTTAGTGAAAGACATAACTTCTCCTTGATTCAATTCAACATAAAATATGAACATCTTCATCTACATTTTTATCATTTTCCTTGTAATTAAAAAGTCCCCATCCTCTTAGATTTTCCATATTGTGAGTTATTGTTCAATATAGGATTGTCTTTCCAAACAAGATTACTCCCATTTCTCGCTTCTCTAAGATTCTGTTTCATTTTGGCATGAAAGGTCCACAAGTTTTCCTTCATGAACTCTTTCATGTAAAACCTTATCTTCTTCAGCCTTCACTTTCTTTGTGTTCATCTTTCGTGTGTCACCCACCTACAAGAATTTTACCGTCCTCTCGAATATGTTTAGATTTTCTGCGTCATGTAACTTTATGTGTGAATTTTACTTTTTAACTTTAGAACCTTGAATTCTTTCTGCCCCATAAACATATGCTCTGATCCCATTCTCATTCTTTATTATCTACTAGCATAAATCTATCTTAACTTTGGATCTAACAAGCTCCAAGAGGGATCAAATCTATTTTCACTGTAAAAAAGGTCTGCACCTCAAGATATTTGATCCCTCTTGTCATCCGGAGTTAGGATCTATGCTAGTTTTAATTATTAATTATTAATACTTATTTATATTTTTATGTAATATGACTGAGTCAAAATGTTACATAACATAACAAGAGGACATTACAACATATCTTCCATATTGGGTTGTAGAGTGCCTCTCTGTGCAATCACTAAATTTCTCTTTAATATTGAATTTCTCGTGGATGTAGGAGGCAAATCACCTCATTCTTAGCAAGAATCAAGAATCAATTTAGTACGAGTATTGCAGAGATGCTTTGAAATAGTTGATTCGAGAAAATTAAGTATGAGTCATGAAAAGAAGTGGTGGATGGATTTATGGTGTTATAAAATCATATTGATGGGCCTAGCAGGATTCCTTTGAGACATGATTCTTCTCTTAAGATCTTTTTTAGGGGATCGATTGATCATAATTTAAGTTGTTAAACATAAAAAAAACATTTAATTTATTTCTCAACTCTACCACAATATCACTTTTATTTTTCCTTGTTACCATTCCACTTGAAAGTTGCTCTTTAATGTAGACCTTATCCTTCTCAACCATTTTTCTAATCTAAGATACTTGGTCTTTGAAGATAGAATTTATCCTTCCCATACATCCTTAGAGTTGAGGATGAAGAAATATTAATATATGCATAGCTACTCACTCACATGGAAATCTACCATACAAAAATTCATGACCTTTATAAGTTGTTTTGATGGCCAAACAAAAGCAAGTGCAAGAGTTCACTATCCTCAGAGCTCCACACTGCATTTTGCAATATCTAGTAAAAAAATGCCACCTAAGGAAAAATCTCTAGAAAATATTTTGAAAAGAATTGAGGAAATGATAAAAACCATCCCCTTGAAATCCTTCATCTATGCCCTGCTAGACCATAACAAAAAAGTTGAGAATATTTTGTAAATTGCAGTTGGAAGACTTATATATTAATGGTCATCGCAAGCCATCATTTCTTCTCTAATGATGGTTAATAGATACAAAAATACCTAGAGATTATATTATTAAAAGAGGCTCGAAAATGGGAGTATATAGGAGAATCTTGGCAATCAACAATGACCTTGTGGTCACACACATTTACATAAAGTAGACATTCCATCCAAGTCATGAGGGTGCTAGATGCAAGCACACAAGAATCAATCTAGGGCGTGCAACCACCATATGTGCTTACTCTAGATAAGGTGATGGAAATGAAAAGTTGCCATCCTCATGTTTCATGCTTAATTTTGAAATTGAAGGGAGAGATTAGAAAATGAACTTGGTATAAGCAATTTGTCTTCACATTCGACAAAGAGAAACCATTGGCAACGAATTTCATCCTTTTGTCTTGTCCATGTTTTCATTGTCATGGTTCATGGATTTGTTTCCAATGGCCCAAGTTGGATAATGAAGAAGTTTGGTTTAAACATATAGTGTGCTTGTTGGTGTGAACCTTGTGATTGAATGGTTTTGGTTTACATTATTTCAGTGCAAATCGAATGTGAGTGAAGTCATACAAGAGTCCTATTAGATAACATTTGCATGGTTGTGGTACATAGATTTGTCTCTAATGGCACAAGTTGGATAATTGAAGAGTTTGGTTTAAAGTTATAGTGTAGTTACTCATTTGAAGCTTGTGATTGAATGGTTTTGGTTTACATTATTTCAGTGCAATTTGATTGTGATTCAAGTCATACAAGAGTAGTATTAGATAAACACAAGGTCATTTACTTTAGGGAATTTTCCTACCTAACGAATTTAAATAAATAAATAAAATTGGAGCTGGTGGTCATTTTTGGGTCTCTTTCTCCTCCTATGAATGCCCATGTGTTCTTGTTCTTTTCCAAAGAATTTTCTTGCTTTTTCAAGACTACAAAAATTTTGTGTTATCATTAACTTCTATGCATATCATAGAGCTCGCACATATGGCCCATGAACAATAACAACATAGTCTTGAGGAATTATTAAAAAAAATAGAGCAATAATTTTCTTAGAAAGAATTGGGTTCAATTTAATTATATTCAAGTTGATTTGGGGTTGTCATACTACTTTAGGCTTCTTTTCCCTCATTATCATGTCCCTAGTCCTAGAACTCAATGTTGTATATGCATTAGTTGGGATCTCATAGGTGTGTATACTAAGCTAGATGTCTCCCCCTTTGCATGCTTCTCAATTCATTGCCTCTAGATAAGACTCACCTTCATCATTGATTCTTAGAAATACTATTCCACTTGTGGTCATTTGAGAATAGACAAACCTTGTAATTGGTGCACTCATCAACAATTGGATCTAAGAAGGTGCATAAATTATGTAGTTCCATCTCTTTCAGTAAAAAACTTGTTGAGCATTTGGCCCCTATTTGAGACACTTCAACATAAAGAATTGATTCTATTTTAATTTATTAGACCAAGAAAACTATAAAAATAGTGTCAAGGAGTCTCATTGTCAACTTATCTCAAAGTGTTGATGCAACCCAAATGGATATATAACCCTCAAGCAAAATGAAAATGAACAAAAAAGAAACCATCAATAATGAAATGGATTAAATATGTAGTTCATTGAATAATACAAGCGTTCAAGGTGAAGAGATGGATGCCCTCCAAAGAAATTTTAGAGTCAAAGGAGAAGCCACTTAGGAATGGACCTCCATCATTAGTGAGCCTACTAGCACAAGCTTTAGACCACCAACTACACATCCAAACCTAAATGAGCCACCCTAGTATAGAAGTGGGTTAAGTGATATCACACATTATACTGTGAGGCAATAGCTAGTTGTTCTTCATAGTTTATGGAAGGGGAGGGGAGGCAATTTTGTAAGATCTACAATGGCTAAAACCTTATTGTTTCTACAATTGCATATTATAGATGAAACAAAAAATAAAAAATTCTAAAACAAGTGTAATTTACCACCCTAAGTATTTGCCTCTGCTAGTTGTAGTTTTATATTATAAATAATCTTTCAAGGTTTTTTTGTTTTTGAAATGTGAAGTTGATTGTAAAATGAAAAAAAAAATGGGTATGCATCAAATTTTTGCCAAATAAGAAAAAAATTCAAAGCTATGTAACTCAAATTAAAAAGGCTTATATTTTTCTAATAGTAATAGTAACAGTAATAGTGCTTTTTGAAAAGCAATTCTAAATTTTATCTTGTCAAGATAACAATTTTGAAAATATGGAAAAATTGATTGTGCATTCCACTAATAGATATCCATTAAATCTTGAAATGCAGTTCAAAAAAATCATATTTATTAAACATTATTTTTCTTAAAATTTGGTGTTGAAAATAACAAAAGAATATAAAGATATAAATTCAAAGTTGTTCATGTCCCTATTTATAAAATAATAAATTTTGAAAACCTATATTTATTACACATAAAATTTAAAATACTTAACATAAATTCTATGCTTCATATAGATTGGAAGTTATTCATGTCCATACATATGAAATAATAAATCTTGAAAATCCATCTTTATTGTACATACACAATTTAAAATATGATATCTGGAAAAAAAAATAATAAAAATGAGATAAAAGAAAAAGTTTATTAATAATAAAGTTGATTTCTTTATAAATTATAATAGACAAATTCAACAGAATATAATTTGTATATCTATCATATACACTCAAAGGCAAAATCTAATATGATATAAATATATCAATAATAAACAAATATTAATGAACTTGCAAAAACAAATTTTATTGTTGAAATTATGAATACAATTGTTTGTGTATAGCCAAGATACATATAAACACTACACATCACAATACAAATTTAAAATTATAAATATTAAATATAAATATAAATATTGAAGTATAATAAAATTGAAATATAGCCTATGTTTATGAAATGATATATTTTGCAATGTAATTGTATAAATATGAAATGTTGATGGGAATGAAATAATAAGTTTGGTCCTTGGAAGAGTGAGTGTATAAATATATAAATGTTGAAGTATATGTTTTTTGTTTATGAAATATTAAATTTTGACAAGTGAAAACATTTATTATAAAATTGGGTTTTTATAAATTATAATAAACAAAATCAACAAAATATAAGTTTTATATATGTTATATACACTCAATGCAAAATCTCAAGTAACATAAATATATTAAAAATCATTTTTTGGTTGTAATTATGAATACAATTGTTTGTGTGTAACCAATATACACACTAACACTACACAACACTACATATAACACATTACAACACAAAACAATAACCCAATACAATACAATACACCACAAATATACAAATTTAAAATTATAAACATAAATATTAAATAGTTATGTTTATGAAATAATAAATCTTGAAGTATATGTCTATATTTATGAAATGATATATTTTGAAATGAACTTGTATAAATATTAAATGTTGATGGGTATGAAATAATAACCTTGGAAGAGTGAGTGTGTAAATATTTAAGTGCTAAAGTATTATGTTTTTTTGTTTATGAAATATTAAATGTTGATTTAATAATAATAAAAAAATGAGATAGAAGAAAACATTTATTATAAAATTGGTTTTTTATAAATTATAATAAACAAAATCAACAAAATATTAGTTTTATATATGTCATATACACTCAAATGGAGAATCCCACATAATATAGATATATTAAAAGTTATTTTTATTATTAAATTATGAATATAGTTGTTTGTATAATCAATATACACACAAACACTATACAACACTACATATAACACATTATAGCACAACACAATAACACAAAACAATACAATACACCACAAATAATACAACTTTAGAATTAAAATATACAGATGTTTATGATAAAAAAAAAAAAAAAAAAAAAAAAAAAAAAAAAAAAATGTTTATGAAATGCTATATTTTAAAATGTACTGTATAAATATTAAATGTTGATGGGTATAAATAATAAATAATGAGAGTGCTTCCATAAATATTTTAAATGTGGAAGTATATACCTTTTGTTTATGAAATATTAAATGTTAATTTAATTAAAAAAATAGAGTAAAAGAAAACACTTATTATAAAATTGGTTTTTTATAAATTATAACAAACTAAATAAATAAAAAAATATGCAGGTTTTACATCTATTATATACACTGAAATGCAGAATCCCACATAACATAAATACATTAAAGGTCATTTATTTGTTGAAATTATGAATACAATAGTTTGTGTAACCAATATACACACAAGCACTACTTATAACACATTACAACACAACACAATACAACATAAATAATACAAATTTAGAATTATAAATGGAAGTATTAAATGTTGATGTTTATGAAATAATAAGTTGTGTATATGCCCTTATTTATGAAATGGTATATTTTGAAATGTACTTGTATAAATGTTTGGGTATGCAATAATAAATTTTGAAGATTGGTTGTATAAATATATAAATGTTGAAGTATATTATTTTTTTCTTCTGAAATATTAAATGTTGATTTAATTGGAAAAATGGAGTAAAAAAAAACATTTAATGTAAAGTTGGTTTTTTATATAAATTATAATAAACAAAATTAACAAAATATAAGTTTTATATCTATTATATACACTCAAATACATAAATATATTAAGAGTCTTTTTTTGTTGAACTTATGAATACACTTGTTTGTGTGTAACTAACCAATACACACACAACCACTACACATCACACACAACCACTACACATCACAACCACTACACATCACAACACTACATATAACACATTACAACACAACACAACAACACAACACGAATAATACAAATTTAGAATTATAGATGTAAATATTAAATGTTGATGTTTATGAAATAATAAAGTTTGAAGTGTATGTGCCTGTTTATGAATTTGTAATGTACCTGTATAAATATTAAATGTTGATGGGTATGAAACAATAAAGTTTGAAGTATGTGTGTATAAATATTTAAATGTTGTGAAGTAAATGGTTTTTAGTTTATGAAATATTTAATGTTGATGGGTATGAAATAATGAATTTTTATCTTTATGAAAATAGTATGTTTTGAAATATGAAATAGTGTTAAATTTGTAAAATATGGATTGGAAAATAACATTGATTTTGCTTTCTTTCTTCTTTATTTGTAATGGTTTTTATTATAAAATTTATTATTTATGAACCATATTTAAAAATAAAAAATATGAAACAATAACATAATAGAAAAAGGCACTCCTCCAAAACAGCGTTAGTGTGGGTAGCTTTGAAGGGAAACAATAAAAAAACCATAATCAAAGGGAGACACTCCTCCAAGATAGCTTTGGCCATGGCTATCCTTGGAGGTTGTGAGAAGGGATGAATCCCTTCCCAAAAGAAATAAAATGATATTAATATATGTTTTTTTGGTATGCCTATGATTAACATTACAAAACTATTACTACATGCATGTTTATTGTTGACTATTGCCCAAAACTTTGATGTTCTATATACATTCCTGGTAGTACTCTTTGTGAAGATAAATCTTCAAGCTATGGTCATCCATCTCAAAAGCCTCCATGTACCTATTTCACATAATAAAAAAACATTAAATTTATATTAATAAATTTATTTTGATTGGAAAAAATATTATGAGCGAAGAGATATTTGAAAACAAGGATGATGTTTAAATTAGATAAGCCATGTTAGATATTGAAAAAACATTTAAGTATAGAATCAAAATAAATATGATGATAAAAAATATCCATTACTGGAATGGATATTTGAAAACAAGGATGATATTTAAATGGGATAAGTGATTCCAAAATGATATTTAAATTAGATAAACAATGTTATTTAAAAACAGCAATGATATTAAATTAACTAAGGTGCGTTGATTGCAAGTCATAAACATACAAGGGGCAAAAGCCCAAATAGTTACATGTTCCGCTACCTGCGAAGGAATCTGGAACAGACTAGAAATGGATTACGTTGGTTTTGGTTAACAAGAGCTTATAGGAGCTAAAGTGTTCCCATAGTAGTAAGTTACGCAAGTATGGATACTAAAGTATTTAAAGGTAGATATGTTCTTAAATTTAACTTATCACCTATGCAGACACATAGTTGAACATTCCTAATTTTCTAAATTCCATCCAAACAGACATGGTTTTCATCCAAACTGATTGCTCAGACTACATTATACTATCAAAAAGCCAAGCCTCTAAATGATTGTTCCGATTTCTATCAAAAGCCAAGACTCTAACTGACTGTTCCCATTTCTATCAAAAGCCAAGACTCATTTATCGGTATGTTGTTGAAACGGTTCTTGGAGAATTAAATTGCTAATGAAAAGAATACACAAATAAATATCAAAATATTCATCCATTGAAATAATAAAAATTAAATAGGGTAGACCTTCCCCTGCTACTGATTCAATAGCAACCTATGCATTCATCCCTCCCCTGCTATTGATTCAATAGCAACTCATCCATTCATCCCTCCCTGTTGTGCAGGGAGCTGCGGATTCACTGCAAGCTACCATTCATCCCTCACTGTTGTGCAAGGAGCTGCGGATTCACTGCAAAAGTAATTGCCCGCAGATGCAACATTCGAAAGGAAATTGCCCGGATTATTTTCCCAGGTTTTGCTGCACAGAGTGTAGTGTTTGAAATTCAAAAAAATATGGAGTGGGAAGGAATGCATGACATATAGAAAAGTTCATAGGTTTAAAAAATGCGTATAGAACCCACCCTTTGATATGAATGGAGTTCGGAGACTATATGGGTAGGCAGGCTACTTCCAGGAACAGATATTTGGTTAACAGGAACACAGTACGCCCCCGAATAGATCGGAGGATGATGGCCGATGTGTGGGTTTGGTTAATTTAAATTGGGTTAAATATTAAAAGATAGAATAAAAATAAACCCATAGAAGGTGAAAGCCAGGGGATAATTCTCGCGAAAGGCTGAGTACGAGAGTTTTTTTTAGCCAAAAGCAACAAAACACTTGGAAGATCAGTTGAGGTGAGGAGGGCTTTGCTTTTCCTACGTTTGGTTTTGTTTCCTTGCACACAGAGCAAGGAATTATTGAGATAAGAGTTGTATATATGTGATTGAATAGGTGAGGAATATCATAAGCATTCTATGAGTATGGGTTTATTGGTTTTGCTAATCATGAAAAACCTAATATGAATTTGTTAACTAAAATTCTCCAAATCTGTGAGTGGAATTATAATATATTTAGGCCAACTAAAAACCATAAACCCTCCAAAAAAATTGTAACATGCACAAATATGTTAAACATATTCATCAAACAATTTCTTAAAAAATCCCAAACAGAAATTGAAAACTAACCCTGAAAGAAGACCTAAACCAAAATAAAAAATAAAACTCACCCTTAATTATGATCCTCACTAAAGTGTGTGGAGCTGTGATTGTGCATGCACTCCTGGACTAAACAACTAAAAATATTAACATTAACAAAATAGCCCAAACACAAATACAAGCTAAATATGAAAGAAGCCTCAGACAAAAATCTAAAATAAAACTCACCTCTAATTGTAGAAATCCAAACTCGCTAGAGCAGTTATGGCAAGCACCCTGTGGAGGTGTGGTTCTGCCTGCACTCCTAACCAAACAACTCAAAATATTAACATTAGCAAAATAGAATAGAAATATTATTAATAAAATATTTCAAAAATACAAATATAATCATCAACTAATAACTTACATTGTCATTTAAAGTTTTAAATAACCAATACAGCCTTCTACCTCCACCATTACCCACCTACAACATCCTTCGTCTTATTTTATGTTTCAAAACTACCACCTAACCTCTCACCCAGAACCAAAAGAGAACAAACCATCCAAAAAAAACCTTAAGAGACACAGAGAATAAATTAACCCAAAAGAAATGCACACACACAATAATTGATAAGCATGGCCATGCTTGAAACATAAACCCAAAAACAAACCAAAAGAAAACACAAAAACAAAATGCCAATCTCCTTCCCATCACTCACTTCTCCCTTCTCTCTCCCTCAAGCACCCACCACCATCACCATTCTCTAGTATCCACTCTGCCAAGAAACACCCTCCATTGTCCAAAATCCTCTCAGCACCCTCCATTCTGCAATATTTTCCCACCCATGCAAGAAAAATGACACTTTGATAGTCTTCGATTTACAATTTCAAATGCCCTAAATATTTAGATTTTGAATTTGAAATGGCCCTACAGCTAGCCCAACGTGCCCCCTCAATGGATACATTTCAACGTGCCCAATGTGGTCGTAGACAGCTCGCGTTGCTTTCATGGCATCCCGAATGTGGCTGTTTACACCTAGCCCACTCTCACTCGCACTTCCTATTTCCACCTCTATAGCATTATAAATGCTATGTCGTGACATCCTCCTCACAGCCCCCTCATCGCCCGCTTACATGCTTGACCATGGATAATGCATGTTACATGCATCCATCTCCGGCGATTATAGGTCATGCACCTCCGACGACTCTGTCGTCTACCGTGTTCCTTCCCGCCGACTTTGCCCACCTCCACTTTGGCCTCCGTTGTGGTGTATTAATGACATTTACCAGCCTAGTGTGGAGGCTCATAAACACCTTACCAACCATCCTCGATACATTATCTGCTCAAATCCGGACAATTCAACCATTGAACAAATTCACTGTGGACCTCCAGCGAACAGAGGTTACAAAAGGTGATCCCCGCAGTGAATGCAGCTCAAAACAGGTATTTCAAACGCTCTTTCGACCTCTCTCTTGGGCGTAAGGCCAAATTGTGCTTTGAAAATTGATAGGATATCTAAATCCTCATAGCATTTGGGTTTTTTATTTTCACTTTGCCACGGGTGAATGATGATGCTAGAATCAGTAAAATCCCGAACCCGAAATTCTCTCAAATATATATCACCTCTTTCTAAGTTGTGGCTATCCAACATGTATGGACAAGTGCCGCTAAAGCCGAATGGATAGTTAATTGTTTTTGAACCACAGGTTTTGTTGCAAGGAATTTCGGCATTGCCGAACACGGTGATCCTGTGTAGAAACAGCACTAGACAAGCTAAAAAAAATTGCTGGAATTCTCCTTGATTTTGTTTCATTGGTCTTGGAAGACTTCTCTGATATAGAAATAATTGATGGATTTGTCCTTTTAATTGAGTTCTGTTTCGTAATATTTTGTCTTGCCTAGGGAAACCATAGAGAGAAATCGCAATGGAAAATTTAACTCATCCTTGGAGTCAGCATACGTAATTTGCGCCTTCTCCTTTCACCGAAAGACACGGAAGCGTACCTTCGTCCCCTAACTGTTAAGAGATTAGAAACCTTAATCTCAATGTTCGCAACTGATCAATAGCACGACCGTTGATATCTTATTTTGAGGAATATACATGTTCCTGTTGAAAGTTGAAACCTTCTGGAATCTCCTGCTAAAGTTTACACAACGAATTCAGACATCAAATCTTTAGACACCTGCCATGAAATGTTGCAGAAATTTAAAAATGATATAAAAGCATATAGTGAAGAGCATGCTTATAACTTATGGAACTGATCTAAAATAGAAGTTGCGTAATAATAAATTTTCATATCTTAAGCGCAATTCTAGGGTTTGGTATGGTATTGATCCTTCGAAAACCACGACAATTATTTTCTTGAAATCAAGAATAGCTTTCTTGAGAACAAGAAAAGTATGTAGGCAGGGACTAGGTAACGACAATCTATCACATAAACTGAAATTAACAAAATTTCTGCAACGCATCCTGTCAATAGGATTAACTAGTAATCCTCCTTATTTTTTCTCCTCTTTCCGACAGATCTCTTCCAACATATGTGTAAAGATGCTTCTTATCGGATGAGGGTGAAATAAAAGATCTTTTCATTGTTTCCTCGCAGATCTAAATTAAATCTTTAAGACATTTAAGATTCGGAAGCATTCAACATTTTCTAGAGATTTATACATTAATTTCACTAGATTATCCCCCACTCGGATCTCGCGAAGATCCAAAAGAATAACTGACTCAAAAGCATATTGTGTATGTTCAAATTGGGAAGTCGTTTTAATCTTGATGTATATTGTTTAAGAGAACACAGAAACTAAATCCTACACTTCAAAAGGTAGGAATATGCAGATAAAGCAATTTATTCCACCATTCGACCTGAAAATTTGCTTAAAACTTATATAATAGAAGTAAAGTATGCCAAATGCAACAAAAATATGTAGGGGAGAGCCTTACCGGTTATTAATCGCAACTATCTCATATAAAACGCTTGCAAACTACACCGGCGTCTCTTTATAAGAATATTTATTGAGCAAATATGTGAATTGTATTACATGATTACGAGCTTCCAAGCATTAGTGAATTTGACAGTTATAGTACAAGCTTACAAGTCTTTGTAAGGGACAGGTTAGCAGAGAAAATGATTCTGTCCTTGTTTGATAAAATGTGAAGAGAGAGAGCTAATATATTTAAATACAATTTTTGTTTTAAATAATTCGAATATAGTTGTCGTCTAGTCCTCGTCTGTCTAGTAGAAGAGCATAACACCATTATCAGTGAAGCAAATGTCTCCCAATTTCGATATTTAAAATAGCTTTATCAAAAGGAAAGGCTATGTAATTTTACCATATCTCCTCACTATTGTAAGATTTCTGCTATGGCCTCACTTCAAATCTTACTGATCGTAGAATTTCTAGTAATTTCAATACTTCAAATTCAAAATTATAAAATTACATTGAAGACCATGAGATTTATATCATAATCCTGTAAATCATAAAAGTAAGTACACTCAAGGCCTTGAGACTTAAATCAGTTTGTAGAATCACTTTGTAGTGTGGTATTATTGAACCAAGCTTGTTTCCATCTCATGATCTTATGTCTACTGTATATTAAGGTATCGAGCAGGTATATTGGATGCGAGGAATTCCATTTAACACAAGGATAGCAGTCAATTAGAGAGGGCAACATTTTCTTCTAAAAAATATTTATTGGACTGTAAGGAAGGCTTATTAACAAGGGGCTCGCTTTTTTGGGAACCATGTAGTCCCAATGAGACCACTTATCCCAACCTGTGTTCACTTAAGACTGTGAGATTTACAAAGCATGTAAATTGATCTAACAAGAACTTAAAACTATAACATTTACAAATCATGCAAATTGATATAACAAGAATCTTGAAGAGTTGTTTTAAATATTTTGGCCTATATTTTATAAAAGTTGATAGTTATGGTAACCACAAAAAAATAGATATGAATATTGATTTTTACTTTAAAGTGTTTTTATGGTGTTTTTAACAACACTATTGTTTACATATTCATTTGTAAGGAAGTAAGAAAATGGAGGAAAATAGACATGAATGGGAGGTAACTATCAAAGCCACCAAGCAAGTGTTCACTTGTCTTGTTGGTGGCTGTGCGGGGAACTTGAGTCGATCTAAGCTATTTGGCCTTAATCATCATCGGGCTACCACCCACAATCTCCCACCAATTCCTCCACATCAAAGAGGTCGAGTGAGAGATGCAAATGCTACATGGACGGTCAAATCAATAAGTGCAGTTAAAAGGCAAAATGCCAAAATACAATATGATTTAGATGCAACGCTATGTCGTGCACGACAACAAGCATATAAAATATTTGTCAATGAAGAAATTCTTTCAGTTGTAAGCATTTATTAGTATTTATTTGTATATGCTTTTTTATTAATATTGTCAATGAAGAAACTCTTTCAGCTGTAAGTATTTATTAGTATTTATCTGTATATGTTTTTTATTAATATTAATTTATTGTTGTGGACTAAATTCATTGAAACTTGTTTTCACAATGAGTTGTTACATTTGATCAGCTTAATGATACTTCAAAGCAAAGGATTTGTGAAAAAATTCAACGTTGGGATCAGATTCTACCTGGTAAACGTATGGAGACAATGAAGTGCATAGATATTGCTTTAAAACAAAAAGTAAGGACTGAGGTTCCCGATGATGTGGGGGAAGAAGGATTACATGGGCACAACCATATATTAAACTTTGATGAAACTAATCAAGACAATGACAACACAGTTGAGTCCATTTTTTGCATATATTATTTTTTTAGACATTTTAACATTAAATAATATTTATATTTATTATAATTGTATACTAATTTCTCATTGTTATTGATATGCATAGCCTAAACAACAAAATTCCCCAAATTCAAGCCACCAACTATTACAACGCTCACCTACATTTCAAGGTTTTCAAGGGGTTATTGGGCAAGTAAGTTTTTAATCCATATAACCTATTCCACTAAAAACATTAATATATAAATTGTTATGTTTTACCATAATGATGGGATCAGAAATGGATGTTCTGTATTATATATCGTTATCCTTGATTTGTTTTGATTATATGTGTGTGTGTGTGTTATTTCTTATTTATGGTGCAGGTGTTCGCTTTAGAACCATCACAATCAATGAAAACCCCTTGTCAAAGCCTTAAGAAGAATGGAAATGAAATGGTTCAAATGCTACAACCATCTTCACGTCCAATGTCACAATGCAAGGTAAGATTATATTTATTTATACTCTTATAATTTTATCATATTTTTACATTTAATTCTATTTGAGTCACATACTTATATCTATGTATAATCTAATGTTCAGAGTAATGAATATACATCTCCTAAAACACCTTTGCACATGTATGATGGTGGACATGATACTCAGCAAAAATCACATTCTCCTCAACCATTGCTGCATTCACCTAGACTTCAAGATAAATTAAGAGAGGTGAGTTATATACTACATATCTTAGCTCATAATAACATTGACATATTTTTTTATGACTAGTTAATGCATTTTCTTTTCATATTCGTTACATGTTCCCCATATTCTCATTATATCTATATAGATTTTGATATTTATTGATAGCTAGTCAATGCATTGTCTTTTCATATTCGTTACATGGTCCGCATATTTTCATTATATCTATGTGGATTTTAATATTTATTGAGAATGTTTTAATTTCCACCGAAAAAAAAAAATATATATATATAAATGTTGATGCTATGGTTAAAAGGACCAAAATCAAGCCAAAGGACTTGAAAGCACGTGGGTTCAAGTCACGCAAACAATACATAGAGCATATATGCTCAACTAGCATTGCTCTCACTAAACCCACTAGGTTTGCTACTTTGAAGGCTAAACATTCCATCAAGTTTAAATGACTTAGGCTACAATAATATAACTTTAGCCATTGTTTTGTCTATAAAGGGGCTACAGGGACAGTTTCAATATATTAACTTTCTTTTATTAGATTGTTCATCACAGTTTTACTTCACAATAAGGTACAACAATACACAGAAAGCTTTTATCCGTTGTACATAAGTATTTTAAGATATTATGATTTTGTCTAGTTGAAGGCATCTGTTATGTTGAGTCATACAACAATATCAAAACCCCCTTGGGTGATGAAAACATTGTTTGAATATAAAATGTTGAAGGAGCCACACAAGTAGAACACACTAAGCACAGAACAATGCTTCACAATATAAGTTATATCATCTTATGTATTCATAGGTGCCGATCTATGGCATCAATTCCCTGTTTTTTTAATAAGAACTTTATCTTCTTCTCTTGAATAAATGTTTAATAAAATAATAAAGAATTACTTGAATGAGGAATCCTTGCTTTACGGATCATTATCTTTGTGATTCTTTCTGTGTGCTGAAAGGTTGGATTTATGATTTTTAATGCGACATGAATTTTTATTAGCCATACTGTATTTATCGAAATGGAAATTTTGTTGAAAGTGCTTGGATGATTTTGGTAGTGAGATATGTAGGTGTGAAATTTGTATTTTCTATATATAGTGGAAACCATTTCCTTTTGGTAGTGCTTATTTCTTGGATAGTTTGGCTAGAGTTGAGAATGTTCAGTGGCAGAGCGAACATGACGCTTTTGTTACACGGGTTGGTCTAGAAAGGACTTTATTGACATGGGTTTTGGTTGGTTTTCATCAATGTCTCTCACATGTAATCTCTGTATTCTTTGGACTTATCAATACATATTTTTTTTTTCCAAAAATTGTTTCGAGGTGCTAAGTATGTCTTTAAAGATACAGGGGGTTAGTGAGGCTGCTCTGCTCATTGCTTATTTAGTATATGTTGATTCAGAATTTCCATTTCATATTTAGCTGGTATGATGCGAGGTGAGCTGAACTTATTCAGATTATAGATTTCAAAATATTTCCACATTCAATGCATAGCAATGAGGTTAACTTATGGAATTTCAGTATATTTTTGGAATATGCAACCAATTAATCTCGTTACTTCCAATTAAATTTTAAAGTATTTTCAAAATGTACACAATAAAGATAACCCCAACTTCTGAACTTCTTTTTTAAAATTGAAATATTATCTATTCTCACTCTTGTTTATGTATTCATATAGATTTCATTTATTTGAATTTTATTATATTTCTAGTACAAAAGAATCTATCGAGGATGCTTCTCTTTCAGTTGCTTTATGAGGTTGATTTTTCATGTTCATATATTCTATTAATATGTTGGATGTTGGTTGTCATTCAATTGGACCAGCTTCATGGAATTGGGTGCGATGATATTGATAAAAGAATCATAAAAGAAAGATTTACATGATATTGATAAAAGAATCAGAAAATAAAGAATTATTTGTGGATAAATTTATTTTAAAAATTAATTTTTTAAATCAAAATAAAAATTTATGTAGATGGACCTTTTAAATATAAAATTTTAATTCTATTCTGTTTCGGCATGTTGTCTTTTTATGTCTATGATTACAGGTTCTTACTGTCAACTTCTTTATTGTCTTTTGGGCTTCACTGTTTCTACCACTCTGCGAAAAATTATCCACTCTTTTTATGTCTGTGATTACAGATTCTTATCATCAACATCTTTATGATCTTTTGGTCTGCACAGTTTGTACCACTCTGCGAACAGTTATCAACAGTTTCTTTTCTGTTGTTTTGTATCTTTTGTTCATAGATCTCACGTTTTCTCTATGTGAGCTTTTTTTTGCTAAATGGTTGTTATTTATGGGGCCGTTAACTAATACAAATTTATATATATATAGAATGTAATTTTCAATGATACTATATGAATGTTTTTTTTTCACAAAAAATTGGAGCAAAATGTATTTCGGTACCAAATATTAATTGAAACTAATTTAATATTAAAAAATTTAAAGAATAACTTATTAATTGGCATACTTAGTATAGCGTTAGAATTTGGTAGTATGAAATTTGGTATCTTTAAATAATATTTTCAACATATATTTACAGAAACTGATGAAATTGATGACAGTGGTTATGAAAAATGATTTATCAAATTTTCAAATGGTAAATAATTATTTAGCATTTTATTTTTATGTTTGAAAAATATATAAAGCAACACTTCAAGATCTCATCATTTACATAAATTGATGACGGTAGTTATGAAAAATGATTTATCAAACTTTCAAATAGGAAATAATTATTTAGAATTTTTTTATCATTTTATTTCTGTATTTGAAAAACATATAAAGAAACACTTTAAGATCTTATTTTTATTATTATTTAAAAGGTCAAAAAATTAGTAATACAAAAAATAATTTGAATATTTTTTTTGGGGCATGTGGTATTGATGAACTATAATACTTTCTCATAAAGTGGGATAAATCTCTATGGATAAAAATGTTATTATATAATATATATAATAATAATTTAAAAATATGTCAATAATTTAGTTATTTTTTATGGATTTTTAAATTTTAGCAACATTCAATGTATTATGATGAAGTGTTTTGATCTCTAGTATATATTCATGCCTCTCTCCATTTACCCAACATTTAATTTATATCGCTGCCTTAGTTTACATCTAATATGAGTATAAACTAGAGACTTTAAGAGAAAGCACTCTCAATCCTCATAATGTAAAAAATGTGATAAATCTTTCATTAATGTTTTGGAAATTGAACAATATGAAACTCATAAAAAATGGAAGTTATTTTAGCCATGCTCATCTTATTGTTACACTTTAGGTTTAATATTAAGTCTTTATATGTGGATTATCCACAAATATTTTAAAAATTAATATCTATGTTAATAATCAAGATAACCAACTTAATAATAATATTTACTATATAGAGTGTGAAAACTAATTTCTTTTTAGCACATTACTTTGATAAACAATTGGGATCAAGCTTCATCTCCTCTCCGTAAATCAAACCATGGGTATTTGAACCTTGGATTTATTAGTCACAAGAGACTAACATTACCTGGATCACCAATTGGGATGACCCCTTGAGACTATAAAGGTTAAACCCTAGAATCGTCTAGCCACCAGGCGATTTAGAGTGTGAAAACTAATTTCTTTTTAGCACATTACTTTGATCAACAATTGGGATCAAGCTTCATCTCCTCTCCGTAAATCAAACCATGGGTATTTGAACCTTGGATTTATTAGTCACAAGAGACTAACATTACGCGGATCACCAATTAGGATGACCCCTTGAGACTATAAAGGTTAAACCCTAGAATCTTCTAGTCACGAGGCTATTCAAAGTCATTGCAACAATATACTCAACATGAGCTCAACATATCATTTACAATAATTAAACTTTTGTGGAGAGAATAACAAAAATTTCTCTCAACCACTCAAAATAAACTTAACTCGGCCAAAACAACTATTATTGTTATATGATTCATTTCATTCATTTTAAAGTTACTTTTTCATTTTTATCAACATCATCTTATTAAATAAATTATTCAGAAATTTTAAAAATGTAATAATATTAAAAATGATATTTCATAATATTTATCATCAATTCAAAATTTATTTATTTAAATTAATCTTAAAAATATATTCAAATAAAGAAAGAATAAAAAAAGGTAATATGATTTTATTTATATTTTTATTAACATTTATATGCATAAGAGATTTAAAATTCTATTTTTTTAATTAATTATCTTTTGTAAATTCACTTCAAAAAGAAATATTATATTCTTCACTATAAATCACATATATATCATTGTTTTTCAATAAAAAAAAAGAATTCTTAGTAAATGACTAATTCTATTAACTGAAAAGTAAAATAATACTACAAGGAGTTGAGGCTTCGGATTACATCAGCTGAGAGCACTCAACACAGCAAACCTGCCCGAGTATAGGGAGAGCCTAGGAGAAGCAGTTATAGAGGATAAGAGAAGCGATATCGAAACCATAGATAGACCAGCATAACATAAGAAAGCACATGAAAGCAAGACAAAGACTTTCCCTAGCTGCCCAGAAGATCTTTATACCACTGCTGCTAGATGGGAATAACAAAATCATCTGGTTGTAGATGTTAAACCAGAACTGCAAACAAAATTGCGTGAGGTTGACTATATAAAACATCAGCAAAACCAAAAGAAGTTTGGGCATTCCTAAGTGGCATTATACCTCCACGTCCTCATTCGGAGGCCTCTCCAGCTCCTGACACGCAATACCAGTCCACATATCTTCAGTTCCTGCCTTCTCACCTTTTGGGTTCGCCGTGGGGTGATGACTGGCCATGGAATTGCCTTCCCCGTCCACCGGGATGATGGCATCAGAAGGCATAATACTGCTAAGAGCATCTACTCTGTCGAGTATCTTGCCCTTTCGATTCACCGAACTTCCTTCTGCCATAAACTGATCACTCCTTTGAGATTGCTCAGACACCACTCACACCAGAGGATGAAGCTGGCTTTCTTTTTCAAAAATGATAATAGTGATATGAGCGGTGATCATTGGCCTACTGAGATTGCTCTGAAATTTGAAGTGAGTGGTCTGGAACGCATTGTTCGGGGTTGGCCTGCGAGAAGGGCTATGAGGAGGCGAAACCACCAGAGAGGAGGGGATAGTAACAGGAGGCAGGGCAGGATCCACAGAACTGCTAACCTTCGAATGCCTTCGGCTACCTCGGCGTCCCCCAGAGCGACTGCTCATACTCTGACGCACCATGTTGAGGCGGTGAGGGGATCGCACAATGAGACCAGGGGCAATGGCTGGAGGGCTATAGAACAGCACAAGGGACCTCTTCGTTTTCTCAAGACGGGCCTGAGAGTGCAGCGCAATTCGAAACTTAGGGGAAATTAAAAGCTTGCCACCAATTGCATAGACTAGCCTACCATCACGACCCTCAGCATAACAAGACCACAGACCCGTTGCATGCCAGAACTTGGAGCATGGAGGCTGAGCAAAAGTTGTGGAGAGGATAAAACAGAGTGCCATGAATATAACAGCTAAAGCATCACCTTGGGCGAAGCGAGGGATTAATGTAGACATTCCTCCAAATCTACCTCTCTTAAGGCTGTCCAATTTGTGTTGGGTGAAATCCTGGGAAGCCACGCAGAGCTACAGCTGGCAGTACCCAGCCTGTCCATCAGCGAATAAGTTAATTATGCTTCATTAATTTCACCCGCATCCGGGTGTTCTCCTTCCTCCTGTTGCATTTCCTTCTTCACTAGGTTGTTGTAATCCGTGAGTTGAGATTCAGATGCTAGGCTTGAAATTGATCCAACATGAAGATCCATCCTACAATCAACCCCCATATTAGCAAGTAAGTTCGCAATTTTATTCCCTTCCCTTCGAATATGCTTTAAAGTGATCGCTTTGTTAGAGGAGAGCCAACATTCAATAAGTTCAAGCCTTTTTTCCATTCTCCAGCTGTTGCTCACTTTGCCAGAGGAGGATCCTTGCAAGATTTTTGTGACCATATTTATGATGATCTGGGAATTGCCCTCGATTATGAGCGGGAAGAAACCTTTATCTTGCGTAAGAATTAGTCCCTGCCAGAGACCTTCCAATTCTGCCGAGTTATTGGTATCCCATCCCTTTGAACCTAAGAAGGTTAAAAGAGAAGCCCCCTTGTGATATCTGAAAATCCCTCCAAAGCCTGAATTTCCTGGGTTGCCTTTCGAGGCGTCATCAAAATTTAGCTGGTACATATGCATAAGGGGAGGTAACCATTTCTCAGGTAAATGGTTCCTTAGAGGTTTTGTTCCTTTGATAAGCTGTTCTTGCTTGCATTAGAAGTTCCAATTGGCCCACATGGATTGTTCTTGGGGGTTAGTTGGGAGATCCTCCTGATACGAGGTTTTGAGAGATATGGTTTCCTCAATATTTTGGCAAATTATTTTCCGGATATCTTCCAGCTGCATAGAGTGATCCTTAAATATTTTGTTGTTTCTCTCCTTCCATATGGCCCACATGAGAAAGCCTGGAATGAGCTTCCAAAGGAAATTTAAAATCTTGCTTTGATAAGGGTTATGATCCCATTTGCGCACAGTGGCAATGGTGTCTCCATGAGTTCTTCCTTCCTTTTGGCAGCGGAAACTGACCTTTTCCCAGAGCTTGCGCAGTGTGACAGGACATCATTAGATGCTTGATGGTTTCCTCCTCTTGATTACAATTAGGGCATATTGAGGGCCCATGAAAGTTCCTCTTTCTGAGATTATCCCACGTGAGAATCTTGTTATGACATAGGAGCCAGAGAAAGGTGGAGATTTTCGGCCATATGGAAGGGTCCCAGATTATGCTCCAAAGAGGACCTTTCACTGTATGTGCCTTGATAATGATATTACAGGCCTCTCTCGTAGAATAGGTACCTCTTTCTTCATATCCCCACCGAAGAATGTCCTTTTCATTAGAATGTTGAATTCTTCTTTTTGTTAATTCCGTGTCTAGAATTTGTTGGACTTGTGTCGAGCCCTGTCTTAAAATATGATCCGCCTTGAGCCATTCTTGGTACTCTTGGGTAGGTGAATTTCTCTAGAAGTTTTTCACCTTATCATAAGATTTCATCTCCTGCTCCAGGGGTTGAGTAAGAGGGATTTGGTCCTTTAATTTGGGCATCTGCTGCCATGAATCTTCCCAAAATCTTTCAATGTTGCCATTCTTCACTTCCCAAAAGCTGCGCTATTGAATGAGATTCTTGTGGTGCTTGGCCGAGTTCCATATAAGGGAACCCATGTTAACCTCTGATATTCTTATTTGTTCCTCCGCTAGGTAATTCCTTGCATACTTAGCCGTCCACAGAGAGGCCCAAGGGGTGAGAGGCTCCGTAAGCCATTTCCACCAGATTCTATCTCCCATGATCTCATTGCTTTGAGAGGGATCCCTTAAACCAATACCACTCCCTTTCTTTGGTAGACAAGCAGTGTCCCATTTGACCAGAGCCCACTTTCGCTTGTGACCATTACTGCCCCAGAGAAAAGATCTTTGGAGAAGCTTGATTTCTTTGAGAACCCATTTGGGTGCTGCAAGGATGGAGAAGAGGTATAGAGGCATAGCCTGAAGCACTACTTTTATGAGGACAAGTCGACTCGCCATATTTAGAGATCTGTGAGTCCAAGAGGATAGTCGCGCCTCTAGATTCTCTAAGAGGATTTTCCAAGAGGAGTGCTTTAGGGCTGAGGCAGTCAGAGGAGCACCTAAATATTTGGATGGGAGGGTAGCAATGGAGAATCCTAGAATATAGGCTATAGCTGCCTGAGTTAAAGAAGGAGTATGGAAAAAGAAGATCTGAGATTTGGATTTATTGATAGAGGCACCTGAGGCTTCCAAAAAGTCCGACAGAAGGGATTTGAGCAGTCGGGCTTCCTGGACTGAGGGATGCCCAAAAAGCATGTTGTCATTAATGAATTGTTGGTGTGTGAAGGTTGGAGAGTTATGAAAGGATAGGCCTTTGAGACAGAGGGGTTGCTGAGCTGATTTAATACTTCGGCCTAATCCTTCTGCCATGATAACGAACAAGAAAGGGGATAAAGGGTCTCCCTGCCTAATTCCCCAGGAAGGATGAAAAGGATATGAGGGTATACCATTGACCAGAATAGAAAATACAGAGGAAGAGATGAGGCTCATGACGCATCTGACCCAGGGAGCAACAAATCCAAAAGCAATTAAAACTTTTTTAATATGCATCCAGCTTAGGCTATCAAAGGCCTTTGAGAGATCTCGTTTGAGGAGCATACCTGGCTTCTTGGAAATCTTCAGGGAATGAATTATTTCATGAGTTAAGATGATACCATCGGTGATCTGCCTACCTTCGACATATCCAGATTGCTCAGGCGAGATGATGAGAGGAAGCAGCAGTTTGAGCCTGGAGGCAATAATTTTGGAAACAATCTTATAGATTATGTTACATAATGCGATAGGCCTGTACTTGTCAGGTGTGCTTGGCATGTCCACCTTGGGAACCAGGGCTATGAACGTTGCACTCACCCCCAGAAACATCCATCTTAAGGATCGTGACTCCTCAACCACTTGCCAGACTTCCATCTCTATCAAATCCCAGAAATTGTGAAAAAAGTTTGAAGTAAATCCATCCGGGCTTGGAGCCTTTCATGCTTTCAGTTGTCAAACTGCTAGTTCCACCGCTTGTAAGTCCATGGGGTTGAGAAGTAGTTGGTTATGCTCTTTTGAGATAAGTTTAGGAATGTTTTGAGTAATTTTTCTATAGCTACGATCTATCTGCAATTGGCTCGCGATGTATTTGCTTGAAGTAATTGATGAGCTCGCTTACAATTTCTTCGTGCTTTTCCACTTCGACGCCCTGCTCATTCTGAATATGAGTTATGTTATTGTTCATTCTGCGTTGGATTGTGGTACTATGAAAACATTTAGTGGTTTTCTCTCCATCTTTAAGCCGTATGACTCTTGATTTTTACCTCCATAACATATATTCCTGCTTAGCCCTTTCTGTGAGTTGTGCTTCAATAACTTTTTCCTGTTTTGATAGGTCCTCTGAGCGGCCTTCAGTAATAATCCTCTGCTACAATTGCTTCATTTCCAGCTCGAGGGCTTCCTGAGCCTGGAAGATATTACCAAAAGAAGTGTGATTCCAGCGTTTGATCTTGCTTTTGAGGTGCTTAAGCTTTTGCTAGAATTGGAACAATTTTGAAACTGGAGGAGGGGAAAAATTGTTCCATTCTAAATTGATTAAGCCTTGGAAATCCGGATGAGACATCTAGAAAGCCTCAAATCGGAACAGTCTGCGGATCAGATTGCCAGGATGCAACCAATGGAGGGAGATGGGCCAGTGATCAGATCCTGAAAGAGGAAAAATGGAGGCTGCGAAGTCTCCACCAAGATGAATAGCATTATCTGAGAGCAAGAACCTGTCCAGACGAGAAGCGATCTGCTGCTTACCTGCGCTCCTATTGTTCCAAGTAAATACACCATTATTGAACGGTAGGTCGATGAGCCAGTTGTTCTGAATGAAGTCCTTTAGGGGTATCCCTTCCCGACTTCCTTTGCATCTTCCTCCCCTTTTTTCTTCCAGCCTAATAATCATGTTAAAGTCTCCTCCAGAAATCCATAAAGGGTGCGGCCTGTCATGTTGATTGCAGAGAGAGTGTTAAGGATTCCGACTTTAAGCGATGCCTCCTGTGGAAAATATACATTGGTTGAGAGCCCGTGTATATTTGTCCCGATTATGTGAAAGGTTGCTTGTAGGAAATTCCTACTTGCGTGGATATTGTCTAGCTTGATTGCTCGGGAGTCCCAGACAATTGCCAGACCTCCAAAAGCCCCATCAGCATCCACTGTAGCATTGAAGCTTCCTGGCCATACTTTTGCTGCAAATCTATCTAGTGCACTTGAATTGCATTTGGTCTCTTGCAAGAAAACGATTTGAGGTTTTTCTTGCTTTATCATGTTTTTAAGGATTCGATTTTTCCCTGGGCCATTAAGCCCTCTTATATTCCAAGAGATTAACTTCATTGGGAAGGATTATGATCAGAGTTGTAGTACTTAGTTAGCTTGGAATACCTGCCTGAGTCCACTAGCATTTTTCCTATTCTGATTGTTCGCTATAGATCTGTTTTCCTACCTTGCTTTTTGATATCTTTGGTTATAAATCTTACGTCCCAAGGGCCACCAGTCTGGATACCTAAATATTTTTGCCTTTGCGCACGAGATAAGACTTCCGCCAGATTCTTAAGTTGTCCATCTGGAATGTTGTCAAAATCGTTTGCAGTACAAGCCTACTCTAGGCTTGGAATGTCCAACTCCCCCATATCTATTTCTTTTGTTTCTTCCACCATGATCTGTGGATAATTTAACTCCTCACTTGGTTCTTCTTCTAAACTGGCATTAGGTTGTAGGGCATCCACCTCCATAACTTGAGTATTCCATGCTGGTACCTTTTTCTTATCTGAGGAGGAGGCTCCCTTGAATCGAGGATCTGCCTGAGGCGCTGTGGGATTTGCCTGCTTCAAATGTTTATCTTTCATCAACTTTGTCTCGGGTGGAGTGGGAGAATCCAAGCTTGGGTCAGTTTGGTTATCTGTGACTTCAAAGCTGTTGCTTGTAGAGGGCTTGGAGGAGCTGGTATATTGCATTATGGAGTTAGAGGCATGTTTCTCGTGGGATTTCCTACGATTTACTACTTTGGTAAAGCCATTTGCCTTAGATGAATCCAGTCCAGAGGTCGGAGAGGGTTTTTGAGTTAAAGGGCAGTCCAGATATAGAATTGCGCATATACGGAAATTGTGGATGTACGGAAGATATGCACATATCTTCCGTATATGCACAATTTCCGTATATGCGCAATTTATGTATATGGAATTTGCGCATATACGATGCAGATACATAAACGACGTGCATATACAGAAGTTATGCACATACAGGAAAGTTAGGGATATACGGAAGATATGCGCATATCTTCCGTATATGCCCAATTTCCGTATATGTGCATATCTTCCGTATATGCACAATTTTCGTATATGCACAATTCCTGTATATGGAAATTGCGCGTATACGATGCAGATACATAAACGAAGATGTGTACAAATTCCATATACAGAAATTGCGCATATACGGAAACTATGCATATACGGAAGATGTGCACATACAAGAAAGTTAGGGATATACGGAAGATATGCGCATGTCTTCCGTATATCCCTAACTTTCTTGTATGTGCATATCTTCCGTATATGCACGTCGTTCATGTATTTGCATCGTAGATGCGCAAATTCCATATATAGAAATTGTGCATATACAGAAACTGTGCATATACGTAAGATGTGCGCATATACAGAAATTGGGCATATACGGAAGATATGCGCATGTCTTCTGTATATCCCTAACTTTCATGTACGTGCATATCATTCGTATATGCACGTCATTCATGTATTTGCATCGCAGATGGAAAATTCCATATACAGAAATTGCGCATATACGGAAACTGTGCATATACGGAAAATATGCGCATATACAGAAACTGGGCATATACAGAAGATATGTGCATGTCTTCCGTATATCCCTAACTTTACTGTATATGCATATCTTTCGTATATGCACGTCGTTCATTAATCTGCATCGTAGATGCGCAAATTCCATATACAAAAATTGCGCATATACAGAAATTGTGCATATACGGAAGATATGCACATATATGGAAATTGGGCATATACGGAAGATATGCACATATCTTCCGTATATCCCTAATTTTCCTGTATGTGCATATATTCCGTATATGCATGTCGTTTATGTATCTGCATCGTATATGCGAAAATTCCATATGCAAAAATTCTGCATATACGGAAACTGTGTATATACGGAAGATGTGCGCATATACGGAAACTGGGCATATACGGAAGATATGCGCATGTCTTCCATATATCCCTAATTGTCCTGTATGTTCATATCTTCTATATATGCACGTCGTTCATGTATGTGCATCGGAGATGCACAAATTCCATATACAGAAATTGCGCATATACGGAAACTGTGCATATACGAAAGATATGCGCATATACGGAAATTGGGCATATACGGAAGATATGCGCATATCTTCCGTATATCCCTAACTTTCCTGTATGTGCATATCTTCTGTATATGCACGCCGTTCATGTATCTGCATCGTAGATGCGCAAATTCCATATACAGAAATTGCGCATATACGGAAATTGTGCATATACGAAAGATGTTCGCATATATGGAAACTGGGCATATACGGAAGATATGTGCATGTCTTCCGTATATCCCTAACTTTCTTGTATATGCATATCTTCCGTATATGCACGTCGTTCATGTATCTACATCGTATACGCGCAAATTTAATATACAGAAATTGCGCATATACGGGAACTGTGCATATACGGAAGATATGTGCATATCTTCCGTATATGCACAGTTTCCGTATATGCGCAATTTCTATATATGGAATTTGTGCATCTACGATGCAGATACATGAACGACGTGCATATACGGAAGATATGCACATACAAGAAAGTTAGGGATATACGGAAGACATGCGCATATCTTCCGTATATGCCCAGTTTCCGTATATGCGCACATCTTCCGTATATGCACAGTTTCCGTATATGCGCAATTTCTGTATATCGAATTTGTGCATCTACGATGCAGATACATAAACGACGTGCATATACGGAAGATATGCACATACAGAAAAGTTAGAGATATACGGAAGACATGTGCATATCTTCCGTATATGCGCAATTTCCGTATATGCACAGTTTCCGTATATGCGCAATTTCCATATATGCACAGTTTCCGTATATGCGCAATTTCTGTATATTGAATTTGCGCATATACGATACTGATACATAAACGACGTGCATATACGGAAGATATGCACATATAGGAAAGTTAGGGATATACGGAAGATATGCGCATATCTTCCGTATATGCCCAATTTCTGTATATGTGCACATCTTCCGTATATGCGTGATTTATGTATATGGAATTTGTGCATCTACGATGGAGATACATGAATGACGTTTATATATGGAATATATGCACATATAGGAAAGTTAGGGATATACGGAAGACATGCACATATCTTCCATATATGCCCAGTTTCCATATATGCGGAATTTCTGTATATGGAATTTGCGCATCTACGAGGCAGATACATGAACGATGTGCATATATGGAAGATATGCACGTACATGAAAGTTAGGGATATGCGGAAGATATGCGCGTATCTTCCGTATATGCCCAGTTTCTGTATATGCACAGTTTCCGTATATGCGCAATTTCTGTATATGGAATTTGCACATCTACGATGCAGATACATGAACAATGTGCATATACGGAAGATATGCACACACAGAAAAGTTAGGGATATACGGAAGATATGCGCATATCTTCCGTATATGCCCAATTTCCGTGTATGCGCACATCTTCCGTATATGCACAGTTTCCTTCTATGCGCAATTTATGTATATGGAATTTGCGCATCTGCGATGCAGATACATGAATGACGTGCATATACGGAAGATATGCACATACAGGAAAGTTAGGGATATACGGAAGACATGCGCATATCTTCCGTATATGCGCAATTTCCGTATATGCACAGTTTTCGTATATGTGCAATTTTTGTATATGGAATTTGCGCGTATATGATGCAGATACATAAACGACGTGCATATACGGAAGATATGCACATACACGAAAGATAGGGATATACGGAAGACATACGCATATCTTCCGTATATGCCCAATTTCCGTATATGCGCATATCTTCCGTATATGCATAGTTTCCGTATATGCGCAATTTCTGTATGTAGAATTTGCGCATCTACGATGCAGATACATGAACGATGTGCATATACGGAAGATATGCACATATAGGAAAGTTAGGGATATACGGAAGACATGCGCATATCTTCTGTATATGCGCAATTTTCGTATATGCTCAATTTCTGTATATTAAATTTGCACATATACGATGCAGAGACATAAACGAAGATATGTACAAATTCCATATACAGAAATTATGCATATACGGAAACTGTGCATATACGGAAGATGTGCACATATATGGAAGATATGCGCATGTCTTCCGTATATCCCTAACTTTCTTGTATGTGCATATCTTCCGTATATGCACGTCGTTCATGTATCTGCATCGTATACGCGCAAATTCAATATACTGAAATTGCACATATACGGAAACTGTGCATATACGGAAGATATGCACATGTCTTCCGTATATGCGCAATTTCTGTATATGGAATTTGCGCATCTGCGATGCAGATACATGAACGACGTGCATATACGGAAGATATGCACATAAAGGAAAGTTAGGGATATACGGAAGACATGCGCATATCTTCTATATATGCCCAGTTTCCGTATATGCGCACATCTTCCATATATGCACAATTTATATATATGCGCAATTTATGTATATTGAATTTGCGCATATACGATGCAGATACATAAATGAAGATATGTACAAATTCCATATACAGAAATTGCGCATATACAGAAACTGTGCATATATGGAAGATGTGCGCATATACGGAAACTGGGCATATACAGAAGATATGCGCATGTCTTCCGTATATCCCTAACTTTCATGTATGTGCATATCTTCCATATAGGCATGTCGTTCATGTATCTGCAATCACAGATGCGCAAAATTCCATATACAGAAATTGCGCATATACGGAAACTGTGCATATACAGAAGACATGTGAATATCTTCCGTATATGCACAGTTTCCGTATATGCGCAATTTCTGTATATTGAATTTGCGCATATACGATGCAGATACATGAATGACGTGCATATATGGAAGATATGAACATACAGGAAAGTTAGGGATATACGGAAGACATGGGCATATATTTCGTATATGCCCAGTTTCCGTATATGCGCACATCTTCCGTATATGCACAGTTTCCGTATATGCGCAATTTTTGTATATGTAATTTGCACATCTACGATGTAGATACATGAAAGACGTGCATATACGGAAAATATGCACATACAAGAAAGTTAGGGATATACGTAAGACATGCACATATCTTCCATATATGCGCAATTTCCGTATATGCGCACATCTTCCGTATATGCACAGTTTCCGTATATGCGCAATTTCTGTATATGGAATTTGTGCATCTGCGGTGTAGATACATGAACGACATGCATATACAGAAGATATGCATATACAGGAAAGTTAGGGATATACGGAAGACATGCGCATATCTTCCATATATGCCTAGTTTCCGTATATGCGCATATCTTCCGTATATGCACAGTTTCTGTATATGCGCAATTTCTGTATATGTAATTTGTGCATATACGATGCAGATACATAAACGACATGCATATACGGAAGATATGCACATACAAGAAAGCTAGTGATATATGGAAGATATGCGCATATCTTCCGTATATGCCCAATTTCCATATATGCGCATATCTTTCGTATATGCACAGTTCCGGTATATGCGCAATTTCTACGATGCAGATACATGAACGACGTGCATATACGGAAGATATGCACATACAGGAAAGTTAGGGATATACGGAAGACATGCGCATATCTTCAGTATATGCCCAGTTTCCGTATATGCGCACATCTTCCGTATATGCACAGTTTCCGTATATGCGCAATTTCTGTATATGGAATTTGCGCATCTGCAATGCAGATAAGTAAACGAATATATGTACAAATTTCATATACGAAAATTGTGCATATCCCTAGCTTTTCTGAACGTGCACGTCGTTTATGTATTTGCATCGTAGATGCACAAATTCCATATATAGAAAGTGCGCATATACAGAAATTGTGTATATATGGAAGATATGCACATATCTTCCATATATGCACAATTTCCGTATATGCGCACTTTCTGTATATTGAATTTGCGCATATCTTCGTTCATGTATCTACATCGTATATGTGCAAATTCCATATACAGAAACTGCGCATATACGGAAATTTTGCGCATACAGAAGATATGCGCATATCTTCCATATATCTCTGACTTTCTTGTATGTGCATATCTTCCGTATATGCATGTCGTTTTTGTAATTTGAAATAATTTTAAAAATTGACATTTTGAAAACCAATATCACTACTTTGAAAATCCAAATTTACACTTCAAAACAGCTAATATTACATTTAAATAAAACTCATAATGTTTTAGTTTGATTTTATTATTATTTAAATTTTATAAAATTAAAGTTTTAAACTAATGAATTTTTGAAATCAAAATCCACAACTTCATAATTAAATTTTTGAAATTAATAAATATTTTTAAATCAAAATTCACAACTTCATAATTACCATGGACACTTTTGGAATTGACAAACTTATTTTTAAAAGTGAAATTCACTATTTTTTAATTTAAATTAACAACTTTGAAATCAAATTTATATTTTTGAAACAAAACATGACACTTAACGCTTTAGAAATCAAAATTCGCAGTTTGGAGGTTTGAAATTAATGGAATTCACATTTTTTGATTACAAATACATACTTCTATCCATCGATATTTACACTCTTAAAAATCAACATTTAACTTCAGAATATTAACCATTTCAAAATTTAAATTTACAGCTTTTAACTTTATACTTCCTTACTATTTCAATTGTAATTTTATTTTGGTAATCTTAATATTCCCTCTTCTCCAATCACACCATTAACCCCATAAAACAAAAAAAATCAATAAAGGTTAAAGAGGTTAAATAACAAGTACATGTTTATTAAATGGGTTGATTCTCACATGTAAAATCTATGGAATATGAACATAGACTATAAACTATAATTCATATATAAATAAATAAATGAATATTCTAGGGCCGAGGATGTGAAAATATATTTAAGCTTTCATATATTTTTCGATATATATTTTGTTTATACTTAAGAGTCGTTATTGTATGGTAGCTTATGATAAAAATATCTACGGTTACATATTTGAAAGACATGTATTTTTAGACAAATTAATCTTGAGGTGCGAGGTATAAGTCTTAAGATTACATTTTAAACATCAAATAAGATATAAATATAAAAGTAACTTAACTTATAAACTTGATAATTTGTAAATAATAGAAGCAAAATCCATTACAACTATTCATCAAAAGTAATGTAACATTGATAGAATATAACATCACATCCACATAAGGATTTAAAATTCAATGAAAATGTTGTCATAAACACAAGTATAAATTTATGTATTTTTATTCAAAATAGGTCGAACTCTACATGTTTCTTTTTTAGAAAATAGAGCTTCATTTCCAACATAGATAATGGAATCTTATGCCCATAAATGACATAATGGAAAAACAACATCATGATCGATCTAAAGTATGGGTCTATAAGTCACCCTTGTCCCTCTTGGCACTCCCAGGTGGATTTCCAGATTGATATCTCTGCAAAAATTACAATAATCAATTAGTTGTAAAATTTGAAAGGCATATAATCAATTTCATTAATTCATGATGATATTTTGATCAAATACTCATTCTCACCGTGAGGATTTGAGGCAATGGAGAAGACAGCCATTCCTTGGTAGATGGCAGAGCACTTGGTGACGGATATATGCATGGTTCAGGGGTGCTGGATAAAAGCATGGTGGATGTGAAATAGGGAAAAGGTAGTGGGTGTGGGCGACGATACACCCCCACCGGTTGTACGATAGTGGGAATCACTGTAGGCCGAGGGATTAACCTAGGGGGGGAAATTGGAATGTTAAGGGTGGACGATTGAAAAAATGAGAATGGTGGAT
>APFE031590676.1:2545-23061 GCA_000404065.3 Pinus taeda | reverse complement strand
TGATCCATTTTTACCTTGAAGTGTCTTCCCATTAGGTAAGGTCGTCATTTCTTAAGTGCATGTAGTATTTCCAACATTTCCTTCTCATAAATAGCTTGCTTAGTTGTAAAAATACCCAATCGCCTACATCAAAACTTCTTTCACTGCAATGTTGATCTGCCTATTGTTTCATTCGATTCCACCCCAAAGTGGCGTTATCCTTTAAAAGTTTGAGAACTTGTTGTTGATTCTCGATGTGATCTTTCACTACTTGAATCTTTTTCTTATTGATATGTCCTTCTATCTTGAGAGTTTGAGGAGTGGTAATTCCGACCAATGCATTACAAGATATGGTCGGATTCATTTCTTCTTTCTCGATGTGATCTTTCACTTCTTGAACCTTTTTCTTCTTGATATGTCCTTATATATTGTGAGTTTGAGGAGTGGTAATTCTTTCCAATGCTTTACAAGATATGGTTGTATTAATTTATTCTTTCTCTAGGGTTGGTTCCTGGTGTATATCCTCTTCTTTTGATGTTTCTTGATCCTTTTCTTCCTCCTCTTCATAATCTATGTAAAATAATTTCTTCCAGCACACTTATGACCTTTAGTGTATTTGCTATCATAATTGTAACAAAGTCCCTTTTCTCTTTTTTCTTCCAATTGTTGTGGTGTAAACCCTATAGGTTTTGGAAGGCCAGGAGAAAAAACATTTCCATAATTATATTTGTGAGTGGTGGGATTCTTTGTTTCCATAATTTTGCTTTCAATTTCTTGCCAACCTAAATGCCTTCTCTAATGAATTAGGTTCCCAAAGATGAACCTCATGTTGAATGTTATCCTTTAAATTCCCTATGAATACATCAATCCTTTGCTTCTTTGGAATATGATTTACCCTTATATTCAATTTTTGGAAGTCCTCAATGTGCTCTGCCATTGAACCCTTTTGTTTGTGATTTATAAATTGGCTAAAGAAAGTGTTACTCTTTGTATCCTCATAATGTGCTATCCTTTCTTCCTTGAAAATTAACCAAGTGACAAGTTCTTTACGAGAACAAAGCCCCTTATACCATAAAAATTGATTCGGTTCTAAATATAAAGATGCAATATGTACCTTTTGTAATAGTTGTACACCGTGTAGATCAAAATATTTCTCCATCTGTAACATCCAGTTTAACGGATCCTTGCCATCAAACTTCCTCATATCTCCTTTTCTTGATTTTAGGAGCTTGATCTTGAAATGACTGTAACTCTGTAATTTCAGATCTCCAAGGAAGCGTTATGGCAAGTCTCCCACAATGACCTGATTATAGATTGGTTTAGTAGAGAGAGCTTGTTAGAAGTCCCACGTGTCACTGTTTTGACCTTAGGTTCTGAAACTGATGCCCAACAAACTATCATTTGTCTTCTTTCTGTCACTTTTTACGAAATTTGAATTAGATGCTCCGAGAGAGAGTTATGACGATTTTCCCAAGGTCACATGTTTTGGATGTAATTCGGGGGCCTGTAGTAACCCTAATTGTCTTGGACCATATCTCTGCAAATATAGCAAAGAAAAATATGAAATTTAGGCCTGGACTTCACCAATATTTTTGTTCAAATGGGTTTTAATTGCAGAACATTTAACTTTGTAGAAAACAAATTATAGCAAAAATTCCACAATGATGTGTTTGAGATGGAATTTTGGAGCTTGCAAAAACCCTAAATTCCTCAGATCATATCTTTGAAAATATAGTGAGACAAGATCTAAAATTCAGACCCAAGATTCAACACGATTTCATCTCCAATGGTTTTTTTTTATTATCTTATGAAACGTCGCAGAAAAAATGCTATAGCGAAAATTCCACGAAGGCTTGTTTGGAGTAGCGAAACCTTAGAATCCAAAGCTCTGATACCAAATGTTATGAAACCATATAAAAAATAGATAGAAAAGATAGATAAACACCTTCAAAATAAGCCTCTTCGAGGGGGAAACCTATTTTACATTACACAAATGAACAATTCTTGGATGATACAAATGACAAGACCTCCTTTCTATATATAGGATTCTAAGGGGTCATAATATAATTAGAGCCAACATAACAATAAGAATGGAAGGGCATAATAATAACAATAGCGGGCTTCTATGGGGCATAATAATAACAATATGGGGAATACATGGGCACAACAATATAATAAGGGGGTTTAACTAATAACAATAAGGGGTTACACTAGTAGTAGAGGGACCTAACACTCTAACTCTGATTACAAACTTCTAATGGCTCTTTTTGATCAATTGGCTGGTGAATTAGATAATTGTGAAACAAATGATCTAAAATAAATTGACAAGCTTAGAAATATAAATAAAGACTAGGAAATATAAGAGAATAGTATTGTTGAAGAAATAACTCTGCTAAAAACTCACCTAGAAGAAGCTAAAAGAATAAAATAAGTTCTAATGAAGTAGCTTCAAGAGAAAGAGAGGTACTGTGAGAAGTTGGAATAATTTGTTTTGGCTATAAGGAAATATTTTGAGGATCTCAAATGTGTAAAGGCATATGAATCAATGGTGAATATTATTAATGATCAATTATCTCCTCTAATTAAGACAAGTCTTGGATACAATACAACTCATAATCAAAATAAAATAGGCACAAATCAAGCCACAAACAAGTAAGGAAGCAACTAAGATCAAGGATATGACTAGTCTTTAGGTATACAAGTTTGTTTAATGGTTATTGTTTTCTTATAACTTGTTTGGCCATAAGGCAATTGATTGTAGATCTAGTAAATGAATTAGAGGCAAATGCTATCCAAGGCTAAGAGATAGCATGAGTAACAAACAAGCTTCTTATTTCAGCCACATAAGGTGTTATGTGTGTCACATTCTTGGGCACATGGCCAAAGATTGTAGAAAGTTGAGAATTTTCAGGCCATCCAATAAGAAGGAGAAACAAATTTAGATTAGGCCAAGTAGAAAGATAGAAGGGAATGGTCAAGCAAAGAAGAAATTTATCAAGATTTGGAGGAAGGAGCAGTAGCTAGAGAAGTAGGGGAATACCTAATGCAAATTTATAAAAGGACTGCAAAAGTGAATGATAGGTGCATAGCCTCAAGGAGGGCGCATGACAACATTATAGAAACTTGATGAAAATCAAGTCCATAGGATTAGCTTGGTCTTTGGAAAAAGTTGCATGAGATCAGGGGGAGCTATGCATGGAAAATAAGGTCTACAGGTTAATCAGGTGTGATATTTCCATTGGTTCAACTTTTTATGGTCATTTTTAGTCTTGGAGCTTTATGTTGTATTGAAGAAGTTATTTGGTTGAAACCCTAATGACGGTTTTCTAATATGGCAACCATGCATATGACCCCTTATACATTTTCATGATTTGATATGAGTTGGATGGCTCTTGATGTGTCGATAGATCATCATGATATTTCATTGGTTAAACGATGTATGCATCTAGAGTTTGTTATCTATTGGTGGCAACATATTGTGTTACCTAAGTTTATGATGCTTATAATTTTGATGTTGAATACATGCTGCAAGATGTACATGCTACTAATGTTACATCCATTGAGGTTATTATGATTATGCTTTTGATAGAATACTTATGAATGATGTCAAAGTGTGGTGATGAATGGTTGGCATATGTCAAGGGGAAGAATCTCATATGCCTCCAATATCTCAACTATTGATTGTTGGCGTTATGCTCTCTTGATTGGTAGAAAGGGGAAGGATTATGTCATGCCTTGCCATGCATTATCTGACATTGTCTTATTTAAGGTGTATGAAAAGGGATGGATTTTGTCATGCCTTGCCATGTATTATCTGACATTGTCTTATTGCAGGTGTATGAAAATGGAAGGATTTAGTCATTCCTTGTCATGTATTATTTGACATTGTCTTATTGGAGGTGTATGAAAATGGAAGGATAATGTCATGCCTTACCATTTACTATATGAAATTTTCTTATTGTAGGTGTATGATAAGATATATGATGTTCCATACATGTGAGTTGAAGGTTGTACAATCAAGGTTTTCATATTCTTGTATGAGTTCATTTGGCCAAGCTAAAGAGATCTCACCTATGTCACATATTGTTTGTTGAAAATGAAATATGAAAGTCTCAATTTTTTTTTTTTTTTTTTTAATTTTTTTTATTTATTTTTTATTTTGCCTTAATCAAATTGAGGAAATTCAAAATTCTACATCAGCAGACAACTTGGAGGAGTTAACTGAAGTGACATGGTTCTTGTCACTCAGTTAAGAACACTCAATTCGAGTTAATGAGTTGAAGTTCAGTTTTCTTGAGTTGATTCATAAAAGATAGAAGTCTAGCTCAGTTAATTCGAGTTAGGGGCATGAAGTTGAGTTGTATGTAGTGATTCCTAGATTTTAGGTTCCTAGGTTGAGCTAATTGCAGTTGTAATCAGTTAAAATGGTTCTAACTATTAATAAAACTAGTTGGTGGTCATCTAAGTAGTATGACATCAGTCTAACTCAAAGATAATCTAGTTAACTAATCAATTAGCTGAAATTAACTCATGCATGCAGATAATTCGAGTTACCCAGGTGAGATGGAGATTCCAAGGTAGTTTACTATCATTTGTATACTATTCTGAAGTGTATAGGTGGTGCATGCAGTTAGAAGAAGAACCTAGAGGAATTGCACAATCTAATTGATGGAATTTTCTAATTAATAGGGACCCAATTACTCAAAGGAACAACTAAAGGAAATATGAGCTTGGAGGACTTGAAAATTGGCTAAGTGTTTTCCAGAGTCAGTCATCTAGGCAAAGGGATAGAATATACACTCATAGGTTGTTCTCAAGCTTGAGAAATCTTATGCATTCATCTCTATTATTTGATTGATGCAATATACACAAGAAGGGGTTTTCAGTAATTTATTTCCCCTAGATAAATCTTTATGCATGTGTGATGTTTATTTTTGCATGTCTATGATTTTTGTTCTAGATTGTGAATTGAATTTCGCAGAGTAGTAGAGTAGATTCAATTATTGTGATTTAGTAAATTTAATGAGCATTTTAGAATCTACACATTGATTTCTACATGGTATCAAAACAAGATTCACAATAGAGTAGAACTTTCAAAGTTGTTATTGTAGGAGGATCAGATTTGCAGGATCAATTCTTCAAAGCTAGAATGATGGATTTATTTTGATTAAGACTCGAGTATGCCCTTGAGGGAAGCTCAAATTATGTTTCTTGGAAGGATCACATGGAGGTAGTGTTGGAATATAATGGATTGAATGAATTCATTGATAATGACATCCCGAAACCAACAACATCTAATGCTTAGGATTTAGCAGAATGGAAAAAGTGTGTATCCAAGGCGAGGAGAATCATATTGGAGGGAGTATGAGACCATATTGTCTCAAATATCCATGGGAAAGAGACTCTATATGCAATGTGGAAAGAACTGGCAATTTTTTTCCAAAATAGTAGTGACCAAAGGAAGCTGATGCTCAAGGATAAACTTCGAAATATCAAGATGTAGAAGAACGAGATTATTTCGCCATGAACTTGGTCAAGTTGTTGTTACTCTTTCAGAGGATGATTTGGTAAGCCTAGCCCTTATAGGCCTTCCCAAGAGCTAACACAACTACCAATATTTGATGAATGGGAGGGAGAAACTACCAAATTGGGAGCGCTTATGATCCAACTTGGTGCAAGAGGAAATAAGACAGAATACCAAAGATGGGACCTCATCCAAATAAGAGAAAGAGGGATTTTCTCTAGTCAGTAAAGGAATGAAGGCAAAGGGAAATAAGTCCCAAGATGAGGCCAAATTCAATAAAGGGGTAAAGAAGAAATATTTGTCAAAAATTAAATAATTCCATTGTCATTAATTCAGGCACTATGCAATGAAGTTTCTACACAAAAAGTCTAGCAATAAGGAGTCTGCAGTAGCAGTAGAAGGTGAAGCGTTGGCCTCACAATTTGAGTTATATTTCACCCATATCACATGCATGACCAACACTGTGATGGGGAGTGTGTGGTTCTTGGATCGGGTGCCTCGTTCCACATTACTGGGTGTAGAGATTTTTTCAGTGACTTGTAGGAGAAAGATCTCTAGATGAACATTGGGTTTAGAGACGATGGAAGGTACAACATGACTGGGATTGGTACATTCATCTTTTAGAGGGAGTCGAGATCCCATCTCAGACTCAAGGATGCCATGTTCATTCTAGGACTAAAGAAAAATCTCATCTCTGTAGTAGTGTTGGAAGAGCGTGGTTATGATGTCATATTCAACAAAGGAAAGGCATTCCTGAGACACATAACCATGGGGAAAGTGAAAAAAATTAGGTTTCAAGTCAAGAACCTGTATGCAATTGAGGTAGAAGATGCATGCAAAACCTTGAGGAGCAAGGCAGAGACTAGATACATGGTAGTTGAGAGGCAACATGTTATACCTCTTAACATCTAGCCTCAGAAGAAGCCTCAAGAAGTTTTGGAGCAACCATAAATGGAGAGGTAAAGAGGAGAAAGTGTTGAGACATACACTAAAGCAAAAACCTCTAGTAAGGGGATAGTTCAAGCCAAGTGGGTAGAGGGAGAACATGTAGCTATACCTCCAGGAGTGAGGTGGAGCGATATAGATCCTTAGTCCAAGAGCTGTAGAAATTTGGGCAAGGTCCATTGAGGTATTCTTCTCAAGGATCATTACCTTGCTACGGGGGCTCAAAATATTTAGTAGAAGGAGGATCAATGTTAGTAAGAAAATGAGGAGTGCAGATGAGTTTTGACATTAGACCAAGAAGCTCATTAGCATAGTCAATAGTAGCACTATTTTCCCAGTAGACAATTCAAAGACAGTTGATTCAATTTACTTTTTTGGATGTTTCTTAGTTGTAGATGTTGCAGTTGTAGCAGCAACAGTGAGAGTTATTGCATGCAGTACATTCCACAGGTGCATGATAAGGGTGGTTGACAATACCTTTCTTGCTAAGAGGGAGTGTTGAAAATGCAGCAAGAAAGTCTCAATTTTTTATTTTTCCTTAATCAAGTTGAGGAAATTCGAAATTTCACATCAACATATAAATTGGAGGAGTTAATTAAGGTGACATGGCTCATTTCATTCAGTTAAGAACACTCAATTCAAGTTAATTAGTTGAAGTTTAGCTTTCTTGAATTGATTCCTAAAAAATAGGAGTATATCTTAGTTAATTCGAGTTAGGGGCATGAAGTTCAATTGTATGTAGTGCTTCCTAAATTTTAGGAGCCTAGATAGAGTTAATTTCAATTGTAATCAGTTAAACTAGATATAACTGTTAATAGAACTAGTTGGTGGTTAGTTAAGTAGTAGGACATCAATCTAACTCAGAGATCATCTAGTTAACTAATCAATCAGCCTAAATTATCTCATGCATGTAGAGAATTCGAGTTACCCAGTTGAGATGGAGATTCTAAGGCAGTGTAATATCAGATGTAGACTATTCCGAACTGTACAGGTGGTGCATGCAGTTAGAGGAAGAACCTAGAGGAATTATGCAATCCAATTGAGGGAATTTCCTAATTAATAGGAGCCTAATTTCACAAGGAACAACACAAGGAAATAGGATCTTAGAGGACTTGAAAATTGTCTAAGTATTAGCCAGATTCAGTCAGTCAGGTAGAGAGAAAGACCATACACTTGCATGTGTGCTCAGACTTGAACAAACATATGTATTCATCTCTATTCTTTGATTAATGAAATACAAATAGGAAGGGGTTCTGAGCAGTTTCTCTCCCCTAGATAAATCTTTGTGCAGGTGTGATGTTTCCTTTTGCATGTCTATGATTTTTGTTCTAGATTGTGAATTGAATTCCACAGAGCAGTAGAGTAGCTTCAAGTATTCTGATTTAATAAATTTCATGAGAAATTTCAAATCTACACATTAATTTCTGTGTTGTTATTAATGTCATGTACATGTATGTTGCGGTTAGATTGATGGGTATGCTAGGCTTTGATCACATTGTATGAAGCATGAAGTGTGTTTATCTTGAAAAAATGATTTTGATGAGATTATGAGCTACTAAAAATGCTATATTACAAGATTATATATTGATACATGCCCTGGCCACTCACAGATGCTATTATTTGTTGAAATCCACATAGGAGTTATATACTATTGGTATCATAAATGAACATCTTATGCCTGAATGGACGTATGAGTTGTAGCAACAAGGAAACCTAATGTGATTAAGGGGAGCTATGTATGCATCTAAAGAACTCATAAATCAACCTTTCATTTGATACTTCAAGTGAGTCATCATGTAAAGTACTTATGTGTGCCCTACATACAACCATGTACATTGACGTTTATTTCTAGACTGCATAGGTTGTGTGGGAAATTGTTTAGTCATAACATCAATTAGTCTCTTGCATGTAATAAGACACATTGATATTTTTATCCCCACATGTTTAGCTTACAGATAATTAATGGATTTTCATAATTTTTGGGCACATATATGTAATGCATCCTCCCACATTTACCCACTTTTACAAGCTCTCCAGGGTAAACATGATATGAGTGTCACTATGATATGATCTGACCTCCAAGGTTCAATTATGAAAGTGGGGCCTACAAACCGACAAAAAAATAACATCCAACAGGGGCTACAAACCATGAAAGATCCTGCAAACCACCCCAAGTGATAAATCCCTAAGTTGGAACTCTTTTTCACTAGGCTTATCCTCCAATCCCACCCATAAGACTGCATGCATGTGGTTACGAGGCTCTAATGCACCCATAAGCATGTATTCATGCGGTTATGACACAAATTTATCAGTTAAGTGCATGCCGTCATGAGGTCTATGCCAAGTTTTCAGGCAAGCTTCCAGACCACATCCCAAAACTTCCTGTAACTTCTCAGAATCATGATAAATATGAAAACAATGCCAAACATTAAAACTTGATAAATATCTTAACCAAGACATGCCTAGTACAAAAGAAACATTTCATCAAACATATAGTAAGAATGAAAGATACATGTCATGGATGCATATCTGATCATAAAATTATGAATTTCATTTGCGAATCACCAAGAAAGCTCCAAACTCTCTTTAACTAGTTGAAACAACACTCGTTAGCACATGCATTCATCAACCATCTAGTAACTTAAAAAGTCATGAACAAGAGCCATATCTAGAGAACATCATATGAATAGGTATATAACCAACATATAACCAAAATAGGGACCATAACAAATAAGCAATAATGTCAACATGATAACCCATACAAGTGCTCATAGATCACAATAGGCAAATAACTCTTATTAACATATGAAACTTGCAACCAAGTTAGGGACTTCCACATACCACCCAACCATAGATTAGGCTGAACCAAATATCTCTTTTAGCCAATCACCCCCACACCATATTCAAAGCATGAATTTGGGATCATATGGGTTAATCCGAAATAAAACCAACTAGGGCTTCCAGAGGCCAAACCACCTCAACCTTCAAGCATAGTGATCTCACCTATATGTTCCAAAAATCACTAACATCAACTAGGTTGGTCTCTACTCAAACTGTCTAGGGCTCCAAGAACTAGTAACTCAACCCACAGCCTCCAGGGAACCTAAGTTGTTCCAGGGCTCTAGAGTGTGCCATAAACCCAAGGATTGATGGACTGGTAAATCAACCCACATATTTCAAGGAAGCCCAAGCTGTTCCAAGGTTACAGAACATTTATTCCAACCCACAACCATAGGGAACTTGATAACCAGTCAGAAAATCCAAGAATGGGGAACCCATTACACCATGGCTATCCCGTAAATGGTAAGGAAAGGATGAAACCCCTATCAATCTAGGAAAGTATCCATGCCAATTATATCACATAACAAAGGAACCACATGCATATACCAGTCATAAAAAAATCAGCAAGGAAATAATAGATGCAACATCTTACCTGCAAAGTATCCCATATGTACTTGTTGATCAAACTCTCCCCTTGTGATCCCTTACTTTCCTTTTCTTTCTTTCTCCAATCCAAGTGAATTCTAGAGTGCTCCAAGCATGCTCCAATAATTGTCTAAGTGTTCAAGAGTATGAGAGAAAATTAACAAGAGAAAAGCTCAAAATTGTTAAAAGTTGTCAAAAGCTAAGCCAAAAGCTGAGCAAAAGATGTGAACTATTTCTCTTATGCCTTTTTATCACTGATATCTCCTTTTTTCTTCATTTTCCTTCATTTTCCCTCTAATTTCCCTTGCATGCATATTTGTGTCTCTTCACCTTCCTTTTCTCCTATTTTCCATTATTTTCATAATTAAATGCCATTTATTGCCTCTTTGCCTTTGCCAATTTCCATATCCATTAATAAATCACAAGTGATGCCAACTATAATTTTTTTCCAAACATTCAATTTGGAATATGTGTCCCATGACCTTGGTCTTATTTATTTACATGGAAAATCAACCAGGCGGTTGTTACAAACCCCTCATCCTTGGGGGAACACTGTCCTCGATGTTCAATGATGATTAGAACCAACAAAACATGCTTCCCATAGAGCTTTATAACCTATCTTGATGTAGCATTTACAACATACCAAATTGATGAAAGAATGAGCACCATATTTCTTATTGGATCTTTATAACACAACTCATTGCAATATTTACAATACACATATGCATATATAAATATAAAAAAACACATAAACCAAACATACAAAGTCCGCATATGATCAACCATCTCCCATGTAGCTTCATTGGGCCCAAAGTGCTTCCATTTCACTTTAACTTGCTTGATTGCTTGGTTTTAGAGCATGAGTTGTTTCCATTGCAAAATGCACTAAGGTTCATGTTTGAAATATCCCTCTTGTTCCACCTGCAATATAGACCAATCAATCACATGATCAACATCCTACAAATATCTCTTAAGCAATGAAACATGGAAAAAATCATGAACTTTCATTGTTGACAGTAGTGCAAATCTATAATTCACTAGTCCAATGTTCTCAAGGATCTCAAAATGCTAAGAATACCGAGGTGCCAACTTGGCACATGATCCAATCCTCAAGGAGCTCCTCTTGGGATCTATGCACTAGTACACATGGTCCCTAATATGAAACACCTTGAATGCTCTATGATGATCTACATAACTCTTTTTCCTATCCTATGTTTCCTTTAAGTTCCTCTTAATAACCTACATCTCCTTCTCCATCTCAACCAACATATATAGTCCAATCAACACCCTGTTCACAAGATCACTCCAACTGATAGGAGTATTACAACTCCACTCGTAAAGAGCCTCAAATGGACTCATCCTCAAGGATTCCTGATACCCATTATTATATGCAAACTCTACCAGTGGAAAATAATCCTCCCACTTCCTCTATTGATGCATGACATACATCCTCAACATATCCTCAATAATCCTACTAACCCTCTTTGTCTATCCATATGCCTGTGGATGATAAGATGTGATGAAAACTAAGTTTGTCCCCAAGACTGCAAATAACTCCTTCCAAAACTTGGAAGTGAACTTGATACCTCCATCTAACATGATCTTCTTGGGATCACCATGTAATCTCACTATTCCCCTGATGAAGATCTCATCTACCTCACTAACTGAATTAGTAGACTTCACTGTAATGAAGTGATCTACCTTGCTCAACCTGTCAACCAAAACCATGATGGAGTCATGTTGTCTTGATGTCCTCGGAAAACCTATAATGAAGTCCATGGAAATGACCTCCGATTTCCATTATGGAATCAGAATATGCCATAACAAACCAACTGGATGCTTACACTCTACTTTCACTTGCAAAGAGTCCAAAAATTTTGCGACAAAGTCAATGACCTATTTCTTCAAGTTTGGCCAATGATATAAATTATTAATGACTGTTAAAGTCTTTTGATATCCTGGGTGGCCTAAATACGACTTGACATGAAACTCCCTCAAGATAAGTTTCTTGAGCTCACCACTATCTAGCACATAAATCCTATTCCTAAATCTGACCAAGCCATCTTTCATGAGGTGATAATCCTCATCTTTATAACCTTCAACCTGTTGCTGCAATCTCTGCTTTAGCTACTGATACCTCTCATCATGCTTCCTTGCATGCAAGATCCACTCCTGCAAATATGTCCCATATGAACTCACAATTAAAATATGATTCACCTGCACTCTTCTACTTAGAGCATCTGTAACTCTATTCTCCTTGCCCTTGATATACCTAATTTCAAAGTAAAACTCACTAAGGGTAGCCAACCATATAGATTTCCTAGAATTCAGATTGGGTTGGTCAAACAAGTACCTCATCCCACTATGATCACTCATCAAAACAAAACTTTTTCTAAGAAGATAATGTCTCCACACCTTCAATGCATGAATGATAACGGCCAACTCAAGATCAGGAGTCACATAGTTCTTCTCATGCTCATTCAACTTCCTTGAATCATAGCATACTACTTTCCCTTCCTACATTAGGACCCCACCAAGTCCTTCCTTACAAGAATTTGTAAATACCACAAACTCCTTATTAGGATATATAATCTTTAAAACTAGAGCATTTGTAAGAATGGATTCAACTACTCAAAAATAGATGCACACTCCTCAGTCCATTCAAAATTATTCCCTTTCCTATTCAAATATGTATAGGATAACCAATCCTTGAAAAGTTCCTAATGAACCTCCTGTAATAAGCTGCTAGTCCCATGAATAATCTGACCTCATCCACATTCCTAGGAGTTTTCCACTCCATGATAACTTTAATCTTTTCTAGGTCCACTGCTATCCCCTCATTGGAAACAACATGTCCCAAGTAACGAATTTGAGACTAAAAGAAACTGCACTTGATAAGCTTGGAATATAATTGATTCTCTCTCAACAATCTCAACACTGATTTTAGGTGCTTTATATGATCTTCCTCATTCTTGGAATATATAAATATATCATCAATAAATTTTATCACAAACTTGTCGAGATAAAGATGCAACACACTGTTCCTCAAAGACATGAAAGTGGATGGATCATTAATAAGACCAAACAAAACCATCACAAACTCATAATTCCCATACCTAGTACATAATGCAGTCTTGTAAATATATTCTTTTTTGATGTGCACTTGATGATATCTTGATCTCAAATCAATCTTTGAGAACAATGATGCTCCCTTCAACTGATCAAACATGTCATCAATTAGCGAAAAGGGATACATGTTCCTGATAGTCACCTTATTCAAATTCCGCTAAATGCATAATCTGAGAGTACCGTCCTTCTTCTTTACAAAAAAAATTGGTGCACCCCAGGCAACACTCTTGGCCTTATCTATAATTTACCAAACGTCTCCTTGAGATGCAACTTCTATTCAACCAACTTCGGAGTGATCATCCTGTATGGTTCCTCATATGCTCATGCTGCTCCTGACATCAACTCAATATAAAATTCCACCTCTCTATGAGGAGGCAACTCTAGAATATTTGGAGCAAAAACATCTTAAAACTACTGAAAAATAGAATACTTCCTCAAGAATTCATCATCCTCAACATCTTTCCCTTTATCACTAGAAATATGAACTGCAAACAATACACATCCCTTCCGACAACTGCGCGTTACTTGCATGGCTGTAATTGTTCTCATTGATTTATGCTTCTTCTTTCACTACAAAACTCTCCTTTCTCCATCATCATACGAGAACTCAATAGATTTATCATAGCATTCCAATTTAGTCCCGTGAATGAACAACCAATCCATGCCCAAACACATACTATATGATCCCAAAGGAAACACATATAGATGTGCTGATGTAGTCATACCATTCAAATCAAATGCATAAGATATCACCTAGTGACGAAATCTTATCTTAGTCCCTATAGCCAACTTCACCAACTAATACTCTGCATGCACTTCTTTACTCAAGAAACACTTGTCCACTAGGTCAAGATTGATATAACTATAATTAAACTTAGGATCAATCAAAATGGAAACAACTTGATCACAAATCTTACCTTTCATCTCAATAGTGGATGCTTTATGATCAACCTACTTGTTATCCACCACTACATAAATCCAAGGAATACTCCGACCAACATCCACAACTGTCTATGCCTCCTGAGCACTATAGATTTGAGGCCTGCCACCCTGGTATGATGAACACTCTCTCCTACGATGCTCTCCAGCACAAGTCCAACACAACAAAGGCTTCCTTCTTTCACCTTTATTCTACTCCTCAGGCTGAGACCCGTGTCCTTTTTCAACTACATTGAACTTCTTATAAGGTGCCACATGCTCCTTGTCACCTGCATCTTGAGTTCTTCCTCCCTTATTATCCCGCTTTCCTTTAGTTTTCTCATTACCTTTCCAATCCCACTTAGGATCAGACTTGCACTTAGAATGCTCATAACAATGCTTCAAATTCTTGATGACTTCCTCTAATGACTGAGGCTCATTATACTTAATCTGATATTTAAATGCTAGATGAAATACACTAATGAAACTTTGGACCTTTTTATTCTCATTCTCGAGGTAGGGTACATACCTCAACAACTCCAAAAACTTAGTCGTTTACTCTTCATCTGTCATGGAACCCATCTTCAACTCATAAAACTCCTTGGCCTTTCCATCATAATATCTCTCGGACAAGTATTATTCTTTAAGAGTGTCTTAAACTCATGCCAACTAAGCTCCTCTACCTTACTGCCCTTGACACACTTCACATCTTCCCACTATACATCTACTTTTCCCTTGAGATTAAATATAGCTATCTTGGATTTCATATTATCTGAATAATAATGGAATTCAAAGAACTTATTCATCCCAATTAGCCATGCTTCTACATCTTTTGGTTTCTTCACATCCCCATAAAAAGTATGAGGATTGGATTTATTGAACTCTTCTGGAAAATACCGCTTCTCACTCCTCCTATAAGGATGTTGACGTTAGAACCAAAAATAGAATTGAATCCATGGGTGCTAGTCTACCTATCATGTGTATCCAAAGAAATTCCACATTTGATTGCGTCATCCCTGTCCAACTTGTATCTGTTGAAATATGGAAACAAGAATATTCCAATTTAATTTGTCCTTGAATTAAATTGTGAATTAAAATCGAATTTAGTCTTAACAACTGCTTGGAAATAATTAATTAATTAATTTTAGAGATTTTTCGGTGAAATCACATAATTAACCATTTGTCTTAGACAAATGGTTAATTATTTGATTTCGCCGAAAAATGTCTAAACAATGTTATGGATCACAGAAGTCTAAATTCCTTAATAATTAATTTTAAATTAATTAGTTGGAGAAATTCAAGTTAGAAGTCTTTTTGAAGTCATGTAAGAGTTATCCCTTAAATGAAGGAGATAAGATTGAGTTATATTTGAGTTGTAATTAGTTCACTCAGTTTACTGAGTTAAGTCTAGTCAAATTAGTTCCAAATTGTTTAAGGAACTAATAGTGAGTTAACAGTTAGTTGATGCATTAATCCACTCAACTAGTGCTACTCCAGTTAACTGAAGATTCCCTCATCAGAAACTCATGCAGTCAAGGATTCATCCTTGAGGATTGCGCAGTTTTGAAGGTTGTTTTTCGACTTGGTAATAGGATAATCATCCACAAGGAACAACACATGGAAATAGGAGCTTGGAGGGCAGAGAGGAAGGATGGAGAGAATCCAAGATTGCCTGTGAGCATTTGTGAGGATTGTACTGAGAGCTGGCTAGCTGTGAGAGCTAAGGTATTGTATAAGTATTATGTATTTCCACCATGTATGTTAATACAATAGTGTGGGGTTTTATCTCAGACTTTCCACAAAGTATTTTCATGTGTATTGTGCCATTGATTCTTCTTCTTCTGGTTATATTGTTCAGATCGATCTTTAAGCTTCCGCAATTTGATATTAGAAGTAGGTTATAGTATTTTGCTTTGATTTATATTGCTTTATCGGGTTAACCTATCACAGATTTTCTACATGGTATCAGAGTTGTAAATAGTATAGTGAGAAGAGAATTTGAAGTTTGAAGTTTGGGGTTGCAGGTGCAAATCGAATTCATATTATACTTCAAGGTTGGCCAATGGCATTCTATGGCTTGAGACTCGAGTATACCTTGGAAGGTAGCTTTACATAACATGGAAAGATAGAATGGAGGTTGTATTAGAAGACAATGGCTTGAAAGAATTCATTGATCAAGAAATCCCAAAGCCAACTTCAACTAATGCACAAGAGTTGGCTGAGTGGAAGAAGTGTGTGGCGAAGGTGAGACGGATCATCCTTGAGGGGGTTCGAGACCATATTGTCTCGAGTCTCCATGGGAAGGATAATCCCTTTTCAATGTGGAATACATTGAAGAACCTCTACCAGAACAGTAGCGACCAAAGGAAATTGGTGCTCAAGGATAAGCTTCGAAGAATCAAGATGAGAAGGGCGATACTATTTCCACATATCTGAACAAGCTCACCACCTGCAGAGATGGGCTTGGCAATGTGGGAATAACTACTGGCAATGATTATATGGTGAGCCTCGCTCTCCTTGGCCTTCCAAAGAGTTGGAATAGCGACCAACACCTTGTGAATTGAAGCAAGAAACTGCCAGATTGGGAACGACTATGGTCAGATCTTATGCAGGAGGAGATTACGAGTAGCACACGAGATGGTTCTTCATCCAAGAATGATGATGAATAAGATCTGGCCTTAGAAAGTAAGGCAAGGAAAGGGAAAAGGAATGCTTCCCATTTCAAATTGAATTCTTCTCATGGAGGGAAGAAGAGTGACATGTCTAAAGTAAGATGCTTTAATTGTCAGAAGATGGGACATTATGCGGCTAATTTCCCATCGAAGAAGTCCAAGAAGGGATCCTTGGAAGGATTGGAAGGTGAGGCATTAGCTTCTCAGTTTGAAATGGACTTTACCCTCATCGCATGCATGGTGTCATTGATGTTGGGTTGTGTCTGGTATCTTGATAGTGGAGCCTCATTCCACATGACATGTGATAAAAATTTATTGAGTGCCTTGGAGGAGAAAGACCTCAAGATGTGCATAGAGATGGGTGACGACAGAAGGTATAGTGTTTAAGGAGTGGGCACGGTTGCTTTTTAGAGGGAGCATGGAGCTCCTCTTGCCTTGATAGATGTGATGTATGTGCCTGGACTGAAGAAGAACTTGGTATCGGTAGTGATGTTGGAGGAAAAAGGTTACGATGTTGTCTTCAGTAAAGTAAAGGCATTTCTAAGACACATAGCCATGGGTTAGACCAAGAGGATATGGATTTGGGTGAAGAATCTCTATAAACTAGAGGTAGATGATTGTGCAACATTGAGTACGAAAGCAGAATTGGTGCAAAGCAAAGACATTGGTGAGTTGTGGCACAGGCAGTTGGGCCATTTACATCATGGGGCTTTGAAGATAATGCAACAGATATCTACAGGATTTCCCAAAGGTAAACTTGATCAAGTTGATACATGTAAATGTTGTACCTCGGGAAAGTACACCAAGTCTTCCTTTCATGATCGAGACAGTGGAGTAGAGGCTATCTTAGAGCGAGTTCATACTGATTTGTGTGGACCATTCTTGACGACATCCACAACAAAGAAAAGGTATTATGTGATTTTCATTGATGACTATTCTCGTAAATGCTGGATTTATTTCATGTAGAAGAAGGACCAAACTTTCACAAAGTTTTGTGAGTTCAAAGCTTTGGTCGAGAAAGAGTCAGGCAAGAAGATCAAGGCCTTGAGAAGCGACAATGGTGGAGAATATGTCTCAAGATTTTAAGGACTTCTGTGCAATGGAAGGATTTAAACGAGAGTTGATGGCACCTCATAACCCACAACAGAATGGGGTGGCCGAGAGGAAGAACAAAACTATTGTAGGGGAAGCATGGGCAATGCTGCATGAACAAGGCCTACCACTTCACTTGTGGGCTGAGGCATGCAACACAGTGGTCTATTTGCAGAATAGAAGCCTGCATCGCATACTTGGGATGAAGAAACCAAAGGAAGCTTTCTCTGGTAAGAGACCAGATGTGGGTCACTTTAGGATCTTTGGCTCATCATTATATTGCCATGTGAAAAAGGATGCACGGAAGACACTTGAGCCAACAACAAAGTTGGGGATATTTGTGGGGTACAATGATACACCTCACAACTATCAGGTGTACTTTCCTACCAATCGGAGGATAGTGATTTGCAAAGATCTCAAGTTTGATGAGCAGAAGGCCATGCGAGTTTCCCTTAAGAGGGAGCTCCAACTACAGGCTATGGAGGAACTGTTGGTTCCTAAGGAGGAGGAGCCTCAGATTGATGTGAAGTAGCTGCATGCAGAGGTTCCAAGAGTGGAGAAATCCACTCAAGCAGAGTCTTCCAGGGATGGAAAAAAGCAGACAAGAGACACTGACATATTGTTGGAGGATGCGAGAGAGAATGTGGGAGCACCATATTCTCAGTGCAGATAGAGGAGGTCACCTGAGAGGTACACTGGATACATGGCCCTTGCTAGGGAATGTGTTGAGACCAATCCATCTTCCTTTGAGGAAGTAGTGCAATGACCAATTTGGGTTGATGCTATGGTGGAGGAGTATGAGTCCATAGTTCGTAATAGTGTTTGGGACGTGGTTTTGAGATGAGAGAACAAGTCAGTTGTTAGTTCGCATTAGCTTTACAAGGTAAAGCAAGCTGCTAATGGTAGTGTGGAGAAGCATAAGGTAAGATTTGTTGCCCGTGGCTTTTCACAGGCGAGGAGGATCATGTTGCTGCAGTATATTTTGACAGAGGATAAAGATGCTGACATTTTGACAAAGGCATTGTCAAAGTGTAAATTTGAGTTCCATAGAGATAGGATCGGGGTGGCAGATAATCCCTTTCTTGTTGAGAGGGAGTGTTTAAATATGGCAACAAGAATATTCCAATTTAATTTTTCCTTGAATTAAATTGTGAATTAAAATTGGATTTAGTCTTAACAACTACTTGGAAATAATTAATTAATTTATTTTAAATTAATTAGTTGGAGAAATTCAAGTTAGAAGTATTTATGAAGTCATGCAAGAGTTATCCCTTAAATTGAGGAGATAAGATTGAGTTATATTTGAGTTGTAATTAGTTAACTTGGTTTACTGAGTTAAGTCTAGTTAAATTAGTTCCAAACTGTTTGAGTAACTAATAGTGAGTTAATAGTCAGTTGATGCATTAATGCACTCAGCTAGTGCTACTCCAGTTAACTGAAGATTCCCTCATCAGAAACTCATGCATGTTTATTCTGAGAAAGACCCAGTTGAGATTAATGTTTAAGGATAGTGTACTATTAGTTGCATGTGTTTTCTCATGGAGAAAACTCATGCATGCAGTCAAGGATTCATCCTTGAGGATTGCGTAGTTTTGAAGGTTGTTTTTCCACTTAGTAATAGGCTAATCATCCACAAGGAACATCGCAAGGAAATAGGAGCTTGGAGGGCAGAGAGGAAGGTTGGAGAGAAGCCAAGATTCCCTATGAGAATTTATGAGGATTGTACTGAGAGCTAAGGCTTTGTATAATTCCTATATATTTCCACCATGTATGATAATACAATAGTGTGGGGTTTTATCTGAGACTTCCACCAAAGTATTTTCATGTGTATTATGCCAGATTCTTCTTCTTCTGGTTATATTATTTAACTCGATCTTTAAGCTTCCGCAAATTGATAGTAGAAGTAGGTTATAGTATTCTGCTTTGATTTATACTACATTATCGGGTTAACCTATCACATATTTTCTACATGGTATCGAAGCTGTGAACAGTATACTGAGAAGACAATTCGAAGTTTGAAGTTCAGGGTTGCAGGTGCAAATCAAATTCATATCATACTTCAAGGTTGGCCAATGGTGTTCTATGGATTGAGGCTCAAGTATGCCTTGGAAGGTAGCTCAAATTACATAGCATGGAAAGATAGAATGGAGGATGTATTAGAAGACAATGACTTGAAGGAATTAATTGATCAAGAAATCCGAAAGCCAGCTTCAACTAATGCACAAGAGTTGGCTGAGTAGAAGAAGTGTGTTGTGAAGGTGAGACAGATCATCCTTGAGGGAGTTCGAGACCATATAGTCTCGAGTCTCCATGGGAAGGATACTCCATTTTCAAAATGGAACAGCACTTGCGTTTTTTTGTGTTCCTTTTCGAAATGGAACAACATTCGTGTGTTTTTGCTGTTCCTTTTCAAAATGGAACAGCATTTGTGTGATTTTGCTATTCCTTTTCGAAATGGAACAACACTTGCGTGTTTTTTGCCGTTCCTTTGCGAAAAGGAGCAACACTTGTGTGTTTTTGCTGATCCTTTGCGAAAAGGAACAACATTTGAGTGTCTCTGCTGTTCCTTTCTCAGAAGCAACAGCATTTGTGATTGTTCGAACGACATTTGCATTTTCACGTTTTTTGTATGTATTTTTGTTTTTTTGGTGTGCATTTTCTTTGATGTTCCTTACACGAAACACCGCTTTGTGAGTGTTTTTTGCTGTTCATTCAAAAGAGCAACACTTTGGGAATATTTTTGAGGGCAACCCTTTCCTTTCTCTTGTGGGATTATTCATAGTTCAGCTCAACCACATTCTCCTAATTCTCTTTCATGGCATGAAGTACAC
>APFE031590674.1:0-12785 GCA_000404065.3 Pinus taeda | reverse complement strand
CGACCAATGAATTACAAGATATGGTTGGATTCATTTCTTCTTTCTTGATGTGATCTTCACTTCTTGCACCTTTTTCTTCTTGATATGTCCTTCTATCTTGAGAGTTTGAGGAGTGGTAATTCTTGCCAATGCTTTACAAGATATGGTCTGATTCATTTCTTCTTTCTCTGGGGTGGGGTCCTAGCATATATCCTCTTCTTTTGATGTTTCTTGATCCTTTTCTTCCTCCTCTTCATATTCTATGTAAAATAATTTCTTCTCAGCACACTTATGACCTTTAGTGCATTTGCTATCACAATTGTAACAAGCTGTTTTTCTCTTTTTTCTTCCAATTGTTGTGGTGTAACCCTTGTAGGTTGTGGAAGGCTAGGAGAAACAACACTTCCATCTTTATAGTTGTGAGAGGTATGCTTCCTAGTTTCTATCATTTTGCTTTCCACTATGTCACAAAGCCCTTTTACTCTATCCAATTGTTGTAGTGTTTCTCTAAAGAAGGCGTTGTCTTTGTATCCTGATAATGTGCTATCATTTCCTCCGTGAAAATTGACCACGTAACAAGTTGTTTACGAGAAAAAAGCCCTTCATACAATAAAAATTAATCTGGTTCTAAATATGAAGATGCAATACATACCTTTTGTAATAGTGGTACACCATGTAGATCGAAATATTGCTCCATCTGAAGTATCCAATTTACCGGATCCTTGCCATCAAACTTCCTCATCTTGCTTTTTCTTGATTTTAGGAGCTTGATCTTGAAATGACTGTAACTCTGTACTTTCAGATCGTTGAGTTCTGAAATTGTGACCTGCAATAGCCCTCTGTGTCCTCTTTCCAATGCCACCAGTCTGATCCAAATTGGATTCTCGAAGGAAGAGTTATGCAAAATCTCCCACAGTGACTTGATTATATACTAGTTCACTAGAGCTAACTTGTACGACGTGCCATGCGTCACTAGTTCAACTTTTGGATCTGACAGATATATACAAGAAACTACAGCCCGTCCTCTTTCTGCACCTTCTTACGGAATTTCAAACCGATGCTCAGAGAGAAAGTTATGACGATTTCCCCTAGGTCACCTATTTGGAATGTAATTCAGGAGTCTGCAAAAAGACCAACTTCCTCAGATCATATCTCCGCAAATATAGCACGAAAAGCTCTGAAATTCGGACCCGAGGTTCAACACGATTTCTTCTCAAATGGGTGTTTTTTTTTAGGTTTTGAAACATCACAGAAAAATTTATAGCGAAAATTCCACGATGACCTTTTTGGAGCAGCAAAACACTAGAATCCAAAGCTCTGATACCAAATGTTATGAAACCAGCTCAAAAAAGATAGAAAAGATAGATCAACGCCTTAGAATTCAGCCTCTTCGAGGGGGAAACCTTCTTTAAATTACATAAATGAAAAATTCTTGGATGATAAAAATGAAAATACGTCCTTGCTATATATAGGAGTCTAAGGGGTCATAACATAATCAGAGCCGACATAACAATAATAATGTAAGGGCACAATAATAATGTAAGGGCACAATAATAACAATAGTGGGCTTCTATGGGGCATAATAGTAACAATATGGGCACTACATGGGTACGTCAATATAATAAGTGGGTTGTACTAATAACAATAAGGGGTTACACTAGTAGTATAGGGGCCTAACAGAATCAACATGCTTTGTTCTTTCATGATACATTGCAATATTTTCCAACTTGATTGAGCTCTGGTTGTCAAATTTGATAAATGTGGTCTTCTTTTATTCTTCTCCATTGTCTTGAATAACTCTTCTCAATAAAACAACTTCACAATTTGTTGCACACAAAGCTTTATACTATGCCTTAGTATATGAAAAAGCTACAATAGGTTGCATCTCGCTGCTCCATGAAACAATCCTGGATCCAATACTAAAAGCATAACCTGTAGTAGACCTGACAACTCAACATCAAATGAATCAATATACTTAATACAAAAATAAATTATTCCTTTAAGATACCTGAGTAACTCTTTCACTTCTCTCCAATGACTTTCTAGAGCTCTAGCCAAAAAATTATTTAACACACTAACAGAGTATGCTATGTCAGGTATGGTTGTGATAAGATATTTCAAGCTTCCAGCCAGTTGCATATACAATGTACCATCAACCTCCTTTGATCCATAATTAAAATGAAGTTTCACCTTTTGTTGCATTGGAACAAAAGTTTCTCTGCACTGATCCATATTAAACTTTTTAAGCAGTGCTCTCACATACTTCCCCTAAGAGACAAAAGTCTGATCAACATCTCTCCACAATTTAAGACCAGAACAATAATGTAACTTACCAAGATCTTTCATCTCAAATACTTGTGGCATCTAGTCCTTAATTCCATCAATTAATTTGACTGAATTTCCTCTAATAATTAAATCATCAACATACAAAGAAATTCGTACTACATTCCCCTTTATATCAAATTTGGTATACAACTTCAGATCACTTTGACTTGTCATAAAACATTGTTGAAGAAATAATGAATCTATCTTCTCATACCGTGACCTAGGTTCCTTGTTTAGGCCATACAAAGATTTCTTTAATTTTCAAACTAAATTTTCCTACCCCTTTTTCACAAACCCTTCATGTTGTGTGAAATATACCTCCTCCTTTAATTCACCATCGTAAAAGCTCATTTTGCATCTAATTGGTGCAAATTCCAATGATACTTTGTAGCTAATGCAATTAAGAATTTAATAGTATTTAGTTTAGCTAAGGTGCAAATTTTTCTACATAATCAATAACCTATTTTTGTGAGTACCCTTTTTCCACCAATCTAGCTTTATATTTATCTTTACTCCCATATGCTTTAAACTTGGGTTTGTATAACCATTTTCATCCTATAATTTTTTTTTCTTTTAGGTGATTGAGTGAATTCCCACATTTTGATTTTAATTATAGATTCATATTCTTCCTCCATTGATTTTCTCCACTCTTCATATTCATTATCTTCATTAAAACTCGTAGGTTTTATGACATTCAAAACACTAGTCATCATTACATAGTCGTATACCTTTCAGGTAGGAAAATTGTTGAGTGGATATCCTTCACACTTCACTATCTTCACCCTTGTTCTCTAAAGGTACTTACCCACGTAGAAGGTACTTACCCACCTACCTGTGGGCTCTGACAACTAATGATGTCCATATCACTAGATTCTTCCTCACGCTTTTGAGTTTGTTGCTCATTGTTTTCTGCTTCTAATTTATTATCTTCAACTTCATGAAATATATGCCACCTTTTATAGTTGTTGACCTTTCAAAAAATCAGGTTATAATCAGTTACGATTCACGATTAGCTTTTGTAGATTTTAGAGTTACATATTGGGTTGACATCCAAAGATATTTCATTTATGCAGGCCTAAATAGGTAACTCAAACTATGTTATTTAGACCAATCTTGTTGAAATTTAGGGAAATTTCACTTGTGCGTATCTTAATTAGGTATTTGTTGTTACTAATACTCTTTATACGAGTAACGTGTATTATGTTGTCAATGCTACTAGAAGCCAAGGTTAAATTGGATTGTTAAATTGCCAATAAATTTGGTTTTCTTACCACGTCTTTTTAAAACTGTGAGAAATTTTATCTTCTTGCATGCTTTATTGGATAAATAGAATATAATTTTTTGAAAAAGGCTAAATAGGTTTTTTTAGTTTTTACTGTGAGAATTTAGTGAATAACTTTTCTTAAAATTGAAAGTTAGATTTGACTAAATTATTACTTCAGCATAAAATAATCGTCATGAAATATCTCCACGCGATATACAATTCCTCAAGATTATTACCGAATTAAAACATATTTCAATTATTTGTAAGTATTTCTAAATCCTTTAATACCTTCCCTGGGACCGAGTTTCTTCCTAATATTGACTTGTGCTTTATACACAATGTTCAATTATTTGTAAATATTATAAATAATTTTTAATTATTTGTAATTTTCTATATAGTTGCTAATTATTTGCAAACATTGGTTTATTTATGTTTTCTATACATCCTTATCCGAATTTTCCAAGGAATTGGAAAATTCGATGGGTTAGTATATTTATATAGGTAAATTCAAATTTCATATCAGCCGAATTTTTTAAGGAATTGGAAAATTCCATGTAATAATTGGAAAATTTCATGGGCTAGTATAGTTATAGGTAAATTCCAATTCCATATCACATTATTGCTTAACTGCATACTTTATATTTAAAATAGGAGTAGTCTTATTTATATTTTATATAGATGAAATGACATTTTTCATGATGTTTTTTCTGATTAATTTTAATGAAAATTCGATAGAGATTTTTAAAATTTTGAATTCAAATTGTTTAATCTGTCCAATTTGAGGGCTCTAGATATTTTTCATTATGCTGAATGTATTTATGCATTCAAAAACTTATTTTAAACAACAAAAATCTTCAAATTATATTACCAAATTTTGATAAATTCTAGTGAAAAAAATAATTTCATCTATAAATTAGATTACACCTTTGATATATATATTATTATATATATATATATATATATATATATATATATTATATACAAAATAAATAAAATAATGTCTTTAAAAATTTGCAAAAAGCTTTGAATCACCATTATTTCTAGTATTATGAAAATCTTTTTGGAGGATATTGTTTAACATGTGAGAGTGCACTACAAGACTATGATGATCACTAGTGTGGAATTCAATTCATTTTCTGTTGTTTAGCACAAAATGGTCTAGTTTGCTTATTTTAATTTTTGTTTGTTATTGTTGAATAAAATTTAGATCTAATAAGGATGTGTTAAGAGTTGTGGTTTTACTTAAAAAATTGCTAACTTTATTATAAATCTTTTCTATAATTATTTAAACTTTGAATTTAACAAGTATAAGGCATTGTAGTGTTTTTCACATTGAACATTATGTTTTCAGAAAAATTGCAAATTGATATACCTAATAAATTTTGGTGTGATGTAGTAACTACCATAAGTTTACACATTTACAATTTTATCTTTATTTGTTGAAGTGTAATAATGCATAAATAATAATGAGCAACAACTCCTAATGCCAAATATGTTATTTAGATGGTCATGAACTATTTTGAGAGATTTTAATTCTAGGTGGTTTTCGTATAAATTTTAAAAAGGAAAAGTCACTACACAAATATTTAAAAATCATGATATAAATATCGCAATTACATCTAGAAATTATGGCAAAAAATTCTGGGGAAGTTATCCACTTCGCATTGTATTGTGAAAGGGATGACATAAGACTTTTAAGTTATGATAGCAAAAAATTCTGGGGAAGTTATCAGCATCCCATTGTATTGTGAAAAGGATAAAGTAAGACTTTTAAGTTATGGTCCAATTAAAGGCTTGAAAAATAGATTTTTCAGTATTGAAAAATAAATATTCGTTTCTCAAAGTTAAGAATTATAACTTGCATTCGTTAATGATAAACTAATTAGAGTCTTGCCTTGAGAATGAATATAATATGATATTTTTGTGTATTTGAGTTTATATTTATTAGTGGGTGATTTAACCTTCACCTATTAAACCTAGGGCTACTTTAAATGTTGAGGTAAGGCTAAGGCATGCCTTAGCTCCTTTTCGAGCTAAGGCATGCCTTATCTTTTGTAGTAAAGAGGATGCCTTTATATTTTCAAAGCTTACATGGATCTATTTAAGGATTAAGACATAAATTTCCTAATATGTCAAGATTACTTGAAGCCTATTTTTAATATACAATATGTCATTCTTTACATTGAACTCTGGTTACCAATATTTCATTTTTTACATAGAACAATAGTTTTGAGTTTTTATTACTCATATTATTGGATCACTTTGTGGGTATCTACCTACATTTCCTTGATAAAAGTTGCATGTATCGATATTTTCACAACTTTTATGAAGGAAGAGTGCACAAATCCATTTTTTGTGGAATTTATAAATTTGTTAAGTTTTATTTGTTTTTTGTTTGAAGTTGTTGAACCTTTCTCTAGATATAATTTAAGCGAGGCATGGAACCCAATTTTTTTAATCATATCTACAAATAGTGGGATCATGTGCGAGGGAGGGAAGATTATGAATATGATATCAGTCGAGGATGGGATGAGGATTTTTTTTATCAGAGTTGGGCGATGATTAGGCAAAGGTAGAGCTAGAATGATCCAGATGGAATTGAATCATAAAGTCATCATTGACCTAAACTTCATATCTGAACATGATTAGGCAAAGGTAGAGCTAGAATGATCCAGATGGAATTGAATCATAAAGTCATCATTGACCTAAACTTCATATCTGAACATTCCACGTAATGAGAGAATGGCTCAAATTACACTAAATCAATTGAATGCAGAAATTAAGATTCATTTTCCTAACCTATCTAGACGAATATCGTAATTCCATGAGTCCTCACTGAATTATTATCCTTGTTGCAGCAGTGGATATACACATTCAATTTTTGGTCGAATGGCTATTAAACCACAGTTCGACAAAAAATTAAACAAGAAAGTATAATCTTGACCTTATAAAACCATTTTTTTAAATATATTTTAGCTTTGTTTTTTTAAGTTGTGATTGGTTTATTTAGGTGAGCTATTATTTGGAAATGATGACTATGTATTGTGCAACATTGTAAAACTGTAAGAAAATGAGATAATTTTAATATACCTATCAAACGAGTATTTCAACAGCCCTACCTGTCGTGGATCCTGCAAAACAGACGATCTCATTGGGTGACTTAAAAACATTTGGCATATTGTACAGGGGAAACATGTCCAATACTTCTGGACAGTGGCCTCCGTAAAGCGCCAGCACATTATAAACCACTTTTAACTAATTTTCCACCTCCTGACCCATTTTCTACATACAATTTTGAATATGTGACCACAGCGCAATGTGAAACAAAATGTTAAGTAATAAATCAATTGTCACTTAATTTTCTGCTATTTTTTATATTATTTTTAAAGAGTTAACTATATTTATTTATTCTTATGTTAGTCAAACCCTCTTCCTAATATGAAAACTCAACGCACTTATGAAAATTGCATTTTTGTTTTTCATGGCCTTTGCGAAAATCATATACACTCACAATGGAATAAAATGACATAGTCTCCCCTTTTTGTGAGGTGACCATGATGATTGTTAAAATATAAAACAAGTATTAAAGATATGATTATGGTCGCAAATAAAAAATATTAAAGATATGATTATGCTCATTTCTTTCTTAATATCCAAGTAAACATGTACTTCTATGAAATTAAACGCATAGCTCCAATATCAATCTTTTCAACTTTAATAATGGAGAGCACTCACCCAATCTTCGTATGGTCTTCATCATAATGACTTTCTTTTTCTTCATTGGAAGATAATTCCCAAATATTTTTAGTTGTTGTCGACTTTGTTCATATTGGCATTATGGTACAGGTGTTGTCCTTAATGGAAAGTCACACATATGATAACTAGATGATATATCCACACGTTAGTTCAGAAATGATAAAGTGATGCATGATGGGAACTCACATTGTAATAGGTCAATTAAGAGGTAACAGAGTAATGGAACAGAAGAACAAGCTGATGGGACAAATGATTATAGATCAAAATCAAGAAATTGAGGAAAGAGAATGTTTTAAGTTGTATATGTTGTTTAACCTAATCCAAGTGGCGTATACATGTGGGTACATAGAATAAAATATGTGTATACATATTGATGCAGTTTCACAAGAGGAAAAGCACGTATGGAATTGAAAATTAAGGTTAAATAATATGAAGGGTCCATACCATGGTATTAGCCCACAATATTGAGAGAAATAACAGTTACTTGATCCCGTCTAAGAATACCATAGGTTCTAAGTGTTGTTTTGGTGCGTGGTATTGACAAAGGCTCTCAGTATATAAGGAGGAGAAAATCAAAGGGCTAGATGTGCAAATGAAAGGGCTTTTCATGAATACTTCTATTTGAAGTAGATTTTATGTTGTAAGGGCTATTGTTATGATATAGATCTGAAACATCTTATGCACCATTGGATACAATGTTGGATCAAGATCATGAGACTTGAAATGACTTATCATTGTATGATTTGATAATGGATAGGCTAGATTTGACTGCTAACACATGTTTTATCCTTTAAATGCTATGATCTGGGTATATCTGATGTCTTGAAAAGTTCCAAAGTTATAAGTTGTTATTTGTTGATCTATAAGTGGGTTCACCTCGGTGAAGGCATGTATACACATTGACTCAGAACTTCCAAGTAGCCTATGCAGAGGAAATGCTTGTTGTTCAAAAATGACTGATCTATCTGATCAGTGCTGCTATTTTACTATTATTTATCACTGATGTCTTCATTAAATATGAAGTTAAACTAATTGTATAAGGATATTGAGTTTGGTAAATAGATTGATTGAGCAGGAAGGGTGGTATTTGCTAATATCTATTTATAACTCTCTAATATCACAATAGATCTTCATAATGTCTTTGGTTAGAACAATTTTTTTATTCAAAATTTTTATGATTCACTATCTTTATAGGTATACACAGTTTTGGTAACAGAAAGTGGTGTATACACTCAAGTTGTCCTCATTAATGTAGTGTATACATTCTAACATATGATTTTTGATGTTGCAGTTGGTTCTGGTTATTGATGCAGTGTTCTAGGTTCATCTATGTTGGCATTATGACATAGAGTTTGGCACTATGACACAGGTGCTGTCATTGATGGCAACTCACTCAGATGAAAAATCACAATTTAGACTCACAGAATGAAGAAAGAGAGGCATACACAAGTTCCCCATTGATCTAGCCACGTGTACACATGGGTTCATAGACCAAAAGGAGCGTATAACGTACACACGCACTTTCACGGAAGGAAGGACACGTACGTATTGGAAAACTTAGTTTTGGTCCGTGGTATTTGGTCCATGGTATTTTGATCCATGGTATTGGTCCAAGGTTCTAAGTGTTTTTGGTCCATGGTATTGAGTAAGGCCTAAAGGCTATAAAATGAGGAGAAGATCATTAGGCAAAGTCACTCAAGTATTGAATATCTGATGAAAAGCAAGATCCAGAATATGGGTTATTGGGTTATGGAGCATAGCTGGATTTGAATCAAGGATGAACCTTAGCGCTTGATAAAAGATAAGATCTAATGATGGGTCAAGATCTTAAGGCTTGAAGTGAAGTATCTTTGTGTGGTCGTGATCTTTTATCTGAATAACTGGTGCATGTTGTAATCTGTAAATATGATGATCTAGGTATAACTGATGTCTGGAATTGTTGCAAAGTTTAAATCATTATTTAAAAATCTATACACAGGTTCACTTTAGAAAAGGTGTGTATACACGCTGGTTCGGCATATCAAAACAACCTATACATCTTAAATTTTATTTACAGATCTGTACGCAGGTTTGCCTTAAGAAAATTGCGTGTGCACACAAGTTCGACACATTGAAGTAGCGTATACCTCATAAAATATGCTTTAGCTACTTCTGTTTGCTATTGTAGTTTTATGGGTTCTGGCGTGGGTTCTAGTTACTGTTACTGTATTCTGGTTACAACATTCTGAAAAATGATTGATTGATTCAGTTTTGGTTGGTACAAAGGAGATTGGATTATGCATGTTTGATTGATGTTATTGATGGATCTAGTCTGAAAATTTATGAAACGTGGTCCCTGGAAGAAAAGAGAAGGTTGTAGCCTTTTGTAGGCTAGCACCTATGTACTAGTACACATATCAGCGAGTACAAGATCTAGGGGGGTGTAGCTCCCTTCCGGGAGAAGCTGGAGAATGAGAGAAGGTTGTAGCCATCTGCATGTAGAAGCTTGCATACTGGTATAAGGCCGCACCAGTACAAAAATTGTAAAAAGAAGTTTCTTATTAAAAAGAAGATAGAGATGATTGCAGCAGGTGGTTTTCACCCACATTGGGTTTCCACCTTATATCTTGTGTTCATGTGTGTGTTTGTCTATTCTGTTTTTACTACACCTGGTTACTATTTATATGGTTCTGATGCACAGATTAAATATCAACATATGCTGAATTAACTGAATCATAAGTTTGCAGGATATACGCTAGTTGCCTTAAATATAGTTGTGTATACACGCATGTTTCATTAACTGAAGTAGCGTATATGAATCTGATTATGGAAATGGAATATTATTGACTTACTAATACTGATTCACCCCCCTCTCAGTATTATTTCCAACAATTGGTATTAGAGCAGGTCCTTTCAGAAGAAGCTTGATCGCTTGAAGGAAGATCTATCATCATGAGTAGCTACGAAAGAGAGGGATCCATTAGACCAACAATCTTTGATGGGAGCAACTTTCTTTATTGGAAGGTAAGAACCACAACCTATCTTCAATCTCTTGGAACAAATGTCTGGGAAATCATGGAAGGAGGATATACATTTCCATTAGCAATTCCTACAGATATGACAGGTAAAAAGCAATATGAAACCAATGCCAAGGTTGTCAATACATTATTGTTTTGAAAAGTGTGCAACAAGATATGCTAAATTTATGAAGTTCTAAAAATAACAGTTTGGCCAATGAGCATTTTGACCACCTTGGGTGAGAGGTGAAACTGCTAAAAATAACATTTATGGGTCCTTCCTATTTATAGCAGTCCCTGGTCTATCTACAGGAAGTAAATTCAAATTTGGTCTTACCAGCAGTTTGGAATACTAATTAATTAATTCTCCATGAGTTAATTAGTTAAGGAAAAGCAAAATTGAAGTCTTTCTGAGAACATGCTATTATTTCTCCTCTAATTGGGGAATGTGTCCTTGATTTGCTCCACTGATTGAGGAATTAAGGATGAGTTCTATATTGATAGGATCAACTGACTTAGTTTAACTTAGTCAAGTTCAGTTAGATTAATTTAACAAGCTGTTAAATTAATGAGATATAGTTTGTTGATGCTTGCATGCATGTGACAACTATTATTTTCAGATAACTATGTATTCACTCATGGATAATTGATGCATGTTAGTTCGGTCAAAGACCCAGATGAGATTATATGTGGGATAGTGTACTATCAAATTCTAGGATATTTCTAGTAAGTATTCCTTGCATGGGGAAGGAAGATTCTTCCTTCTATGACTGTGTAGTTGGACCTGAGGTGACAACAGGTATGATCAGGCCAATTTACATGTGTTTTGTAATAGACCCCAATCAAAACTGTGCAAGGAAATAGGGGCTTGGAGGACTTTTGGAGCCTATATATACAGGCCTAGATTGTCCATGAGCTACATCATCAGATTATAGAGAGAGCAGGATAGCTTTTGAGTTGATTCGTTTTGTATGTTGTTGAGGATTTTCACTTGATTGATAATACAGAGATGGGGTTTTAGGCTGGTGCTTTTCCCGGATAAATTCTTCTATGTTGTGTGGTTGATTCCTTCTTATCAATTATATGTGTTCATGCTTGATGTTTCTCATGTTCAATTAAGCTTCCACAAAATTTATGGCAGATGTAGATCTAGTATTATGCTTTAGTACATTACATATATCAGTTTGATCTGGAGGTGAAATTTCTACATGATATGAGTGAGCTAGATGATTTGTAGAGAAAATTCTACATGGTATCAAAGCACAGGTGATCAAGGAAGAACAATATACAAGAAGGAATTCAAAGTTTATTATTCGGGATATAGATCTCAAGTTCTTATCACATCTATTTCACTGATGGCATTCTATGTTTTGAGGCTTGAGTATTCCCTTGATGGCAGCTCAAACTATATAGCTTGGAAGGATCGCAAGGAAGCAGTATTGGAAGATAACGGCCTTAAGGAATTCATTGATCAAGAAGTCCCTAAGCCTACTAATGCTACTCAACAGGCGGAATGGAAGAAGTGTGCGGCTAGAGCTAGGAGAATTCTCTTAGAGGAAGTGCGAGATCACATTGTCTCGAGCCTCCATGGGAAGGAGACTCTGCATGCAATGTGGAAAACATTGAAAGATTTATATCAGAATAGTACTGATCAGAGGAAGCTGGTACTGAAGGACAAACTTCGAAAGATCAAGTGTGAAAAGGGTGAGACAATCTCTATGTATCTGAGCAAGCTCATCACTTGTCGGGATGAGCTTGCAAGTGTAGGGGTCGTGAGACCTGATGATGATATGATGAGTCTAGCACTCCTTGGCCTTCCTAAGAGCTAGCATAGCTACTAGGACTCGGTCAATGGAAGGGAGAAACTGCCAGATTGGGAACGAATATGGTCGGATTTGATATAGGAGGAGATCAGACGGAGCACCATAGATGGTTCTTCGTCCATGGAGGATGAGGAGAACTGTGCCTTAGTGAGTAAGGCAAAGAAGGGTAAGGAGAAGGTTTCTCTTTCCGAATCTAGTTCTTCCAATGGTGGGAAGAAGGTTGACAAATCGAAAGTACGATGCTTTTGTTGTCATGAGGTGGGTCATTATGCTACAAATTGTCCACAGAGGAAATCCAAGAAGGGATCTGGGGAAGGATCTGAAGGTGAAGCACTTGCTTCACAGTTTGAGTTGGATTTCACACTCTTCGCATGCATGGTTTCATCCATGGTGGGAAGTGGTTGGTTTCTTGATAGTGGAGCTTCTTTCCACATGACTGGCATTACGAGTTTGTTCAGTACTTTGGAGGAGAAAGATCTCCAGATACTCATAGTGATGGGTAATGATGAGAAGTATAGTATCTCAGGTGTAGGCACGGTTATTTTTCATAGGGATCATGGAGCTCACCTTACCTTGACTGATGTCAAGTATGTATCAGGATTGAAGAGAAACTTGGCGTCAATCGCGATGCTGGAAGACAGA
>APFE031590673.1:194070-239219 GCA_000404065.3 Pinus taeda | reverse complement strand
TTTGCCGAGTTTGACCCGTAGAGAGCCCTCTCCTGTCCTCGTAGGGCTAGCTACGAGGCTGAGCGTGGTTTGATGTGGTCTTGAGTCTTGCCTTATTTCAGCCTAAGGCGGATTTGAGCGCTAACATCTCTGATCGGTTTTGAATATTCAAAGGAAGCGTAAGCTATAGGAGTCTCATGCCATTCATATATAAATTCATAAGCAATAAACACATGAAATTCAATTTAAAACATAAGCGTTTGTTTATTCATAAATTCATCTCAAATTGAAACTTCCCTTTTCCAACATTCATGAATTTGAAAGTGTAATCATGGAGTTAATCATGTATGAAGTATGATCAAAACAATGCTATGTGGCTTGCAAAGACTTAGCAACAATGCACTTGTTATCTTTAATCCAAATCTATGAAAACAGAGAAACAACTTGATTACAGAATTAAATGCAAATATTTTAAAAGTCACTAACGAAAGTAATGAGAACTCAATCAACTATTTTAATTAATTCTAAATTGAAATTCAAATAAACTAATATCTCTAGGGTCACACTATAAATGAGAAAGCAATTACATAATCTAGAATGTAGAAATAAATTAACGAAGCAATAAAATCTAATTCAAACCATTTGAAAGAAATTAAATATAAGGAGGAAATAAACACTAAAATTCACACTTACATAATCTATGTTAACCTTGCAAACATGATGGGTTCAGGCGGCCTTTCCTTTCCATGTGTTGTAGGTCAAAGCTCAATTCACAAAATTGACACCACAACTACAACAACTTCATCATCCTTTATTCATCCAAAAACAAAAGTTTAATATACAACAACGTTGTAGTTGTGCTTCCTTTCCTATGTAGCTTCTCTATGTGTAACTTGCAACTCTAGTGTGTAACTCTCCTCTACGTAAATTTCCTTGTATATACTATGCTTTCACAATTTGAGATCAAAATCTCAAGGATCTGATCTTAGCCAAATGCCAATAAAATTACAAAAATACATTTCAAATAATGTTTTTGGAATTGGTTATGGAAAATTTGTCTTCGGAAATCTCATGATCCATGCATAACATGATTGAGATATAGAATATCTAATTGAAACTCCATAAAGCTTGAAAAAGAAGAAAAATAAATCTTCAACCTAAAGTATATGGAACCGTGGCTGACCCGAAACTGTGGTGGACCCAAAACTGTCAAACCCAACGATTATGTACTTAACTATGAATTTCGGCACTGATTCTATACTTTAAAATTGCGCTTACCATAAATTCTTCACGACGACGAATTTTGACAAATAGTTTTTGGGTTACCTGAATGAGGGTACACCGAACAATCTCCATGTTGCAGAATCACAATTTTTTCCGAATTTGATCACAAATTGAGATTTTAATCTACAACCATTCTATACTTAACCTATAGAAACTAGTTTAATTTACTTATGAAGATTTCAGGCATTGAATCCCTGTCGTAAATAAACTTGGAAAAACCATCATTGGAAAATCATAGCAAAGTCATCTATAATCATTTAAAAGTTAAGAAAATAACGATAATCAGCCACAAAGTGTGAGGTATGAATTGGTGGCAAGTTGTGGAATTATGGTATGAAATGAGTTAAAAATATAGGAATTTAGGTTATGAATAGTGGTAATATACGGTGGAAAAATGGGCATATTTTGAGGCCCAACATCCCCCCATACCTATGGGTTTTCATGTCTTCATGCAAACCAATCCCTTGCTCATTGAAAGATTCTTGACATTGTTTTGTAGATGTTGGTTCTTGGTGGAACAACATTGCTTAAATATTTGGAGGTGATGGTTCTTGTGGAGCAACACTACTTGAATATTTGGAGGTGCTCGTTCTTGTGAAGTGGCATTGTTCATATTTAAAATATCATACTAATTTAATGAGAATTAAAAATTGAGTAAAAGAAATGGATGGATGAGGAAGAGATGATGGATGAATGAGGTGGTGATGGATATGGTAAGTATGTGGATGGATGCTTTCACACTCTGTTATTGCAAGGCCAATTCTTATAGGTGGTTTCCTTTATAATTTCATGGTAGTAATGAATTCATCCTCCGAATAGGAGGAGAAGATAATATAGGGACTTCCTTTATTAATATATCATAAGGATTTTCTATTAACATGGTCTTGTAATCAGAGTATAAGTCTTTTTATTATGAGTGGTGAATGGAAGGAAAACACAAGGATATTTATTTACAAAAGATGAAATGCATAGAATGAGAATTGGTGAATCATTAAGTTTCTTAAACCTTCTAATGTATTAGAGAATCTTAAGCCAAATTTACCTCAAGTTTTACCTTTGTTGTTGATGTGTTTGGTGTTGCAGGATGAAGTGGAAGATGGACTCGCTGGAGCTGATGTGACTACTGATCTGATCTGCTGAGCAAGGCTGAAGGATGAACTGAAGGTCCCCTTCTCCCCCATTCCTAAGGAGTTGTATCTCCCCAAACAATTGAGGAAAGGTGATTGTTGCTGCAAATGAATGGTGAGGCTACTATATGGCAACCTTTACTGAAATAAATATACTGCTACAAATGAAAATGGAAATGTTGATATGAAGATCCAAACTGCTGTGATTCTATGTTGAGATCACAAAAACATATAGTCTTCGACCGCTACACACATGTGAAATATTTCATATGTGAACAAATGGTGCCAATGTCGAACATACGTAAGAATCATTGGATTACTGACCATTAAGGAGGTCGTTAACCAATGTGAGATATATCACATTTGATGTTAATGGAATCAAGGCATGAGGTACATTCTACTACCCATGAATGGATTTGTTGAAGTTGAATGGACTACAAAATTCATCCACCAAGAAAAATTCATGGGTGAAAATGTGAAGCTAGGTTACACTTTTGTGAGAAATGCCTCTGAAAATTTCACATTCGCAATTTTTCATCGGAATAATTTTTTTTTTCAACCGAATTTTTTAAAGTTATTCGATGGAACTATTTTAATAACATTTGGCTAAAATTTTTTCCGTTTAGACTAACGCGAACCGTTAAACTAAATTTTTTCCAAAGTTGAAAAAAATAGCAAAACAATAGCGACCAAATAAGTGATTCAGATGAACTATTTGTGCTGGCTTGAGGGGACCGGACCCAGGTTCAGAGTTAATTAGCCAAATAAATCCCTACACTACTAGCCCTTTCGGCATCAACCTACGGAGCACAGACTGAAGTCTCACCTAAAACAGTATGGGGGGATGCTGGAACCAAGTTTCTGCACCCTTTAGATGTCTGAGGGGTCGATTTAGTCCAACTGTGCCTACCTTCGCATAGGTCACTTTATGCACTGTCCTAACCTACGAGACCTTTGCGATCTATTAGGATCACCTTTCACGTAGCCCTAACCAGGGGATGAGATGCTTTCATGTTGCTAGGGCAATGATCTACGCTATTTCCCCAAGTTACACCGCGTATCTTACTTATTTTCTTACAATTGTCAGTTAACTTCACGTAAAAAGATACCTTCTCTCACATTTACTTAATCAACACAATCAGATATGTTGGCACACCATATAACCAATGGACGTGCAATTTATACCCAATATATTTAATGTAGAAAATAGGAAGTAAATACACAGAATTGAGGTAAAACTTCTCTTTATTAATGTTTCAACAGCTACAGACTTGACTCACTTAATTTTGGACTACTAGGCCTCTGTGCACTCAGCTGTAGAGCCTACTTCTACTCTACGACCCAAAGACTTGACTCTACACCTAGATCTTATGCTATCCTTTTATTCAATGATCACTTCAATTCTGTTCTCTTTTAACTACTTACAGCCTCGCTCTATTTATACAATCCAATGGTTCATGGACCATGGGTAGATCTTTAAAGCCAACATTATATTACAAAATTGAGGGTAGACAACCCTATGACTCATTTACAACTTCGTGCTCCGTGCCCACAAAATGCAGAGTCTTTACATCGGATTTACACTTTTTAGCCAAAATATGGGCTTTAAGCCCCAAAACTTCCCTTGCGGGATCTCGCGCCCAATAGGCCCCCAACACAAACATCGTAACTCACCCTTGAGTCACTCTCCCAATGGGGAGATCTTCATGCAGAGACCCCCCAAATCTACCTAGACTACTGCAAGATCGACAACGCACTGAGCAACTGTCTGCAACACTTCCTGGACACGCTGTTCAGAAACTGTTGTAGCTGAACTGATGCCCTGCAACTGTTCCTACATTCCCTGCATCTGCGCAAGCTTGGCTTCAATCAAGGCTGTAATGATGAATGCCTCATCAATCCATGGTTGTACGTGTGCTTTCAAGACAACTTCCTTATGTTGTGCAACGTCTACCTACTCCTTTAGTGCTTTTGCCTGTTGCATCTGCGCGAGCCTCTATGTCAGGGCCACTGTCTGTGCGGTCCATTTTATTTCATCATACTATTGTTGCAGATCACATGCCTATGTTTCTAAGTGTTGTACATTTGGGTCTTCCTCCAGAGTGGTGAGGACGTCGAACGACTCGTCAAACAATTTGGTGCAGTCCTTCACTGCACTGTTGATCTCCGTTATTCCTGCTGTAATGGCATTGGCGCGTTGTTCCTTCACCTCACACGGAGTTGAAGGTTGCACCTTGAATTGCAGCTCAACTATATGAAATTTCAACTCTAGCTGAACCTTAGCCATTTCTTCTTTTGCCTCGCACACCCCTACTGCTAGCTTCCGAATGCGCGCCTCCGTTGGTTCCTCTGTTGGGATGGCTAACTCAGGGACCATCTGGAAGGCTTCATCAACCACTTGCACTAGATGTCTGTTCTGTTTCATGACCTCATCGCGTTGTAGGCTCAATTGTTCAAGATTAATCCGTTTCTCACTCATCACCTGGAACACACGACCCTCCCTGGCCCGCAGTTCTGTAGTCAATCCATCTTGCAAAACATAGAGCATCTCCCGAGGGAGCGCAACCATGTTTATCCCAACTCCCTTTAGTGCATTGAGCATAGGCATGTTGACCTCATTTTCTGTAACCAGTGCACCCCCTAACAACACTATGGTGTTGGTCATGTGGGCGCACAACATTTCCTCAACCGCAGTCATGCCTACTGCGAGGCTGGTAGATAGAGTACTAGCCTAAGGAGTGCGCACCTGCAACTCCTATATCTGTGTATGAAGGGACCCCAAAACCATCTGATTTTCCTCCGCGAATTGATATAGGGCCTCCATGGTGACGTCCCACACCATATCCCTTATGTCATGGAGATCCCCCTCAGTGAGGGTGATCAGGTCGAACGAAGTCTTGGAGGCTTTTGACTTCTTCCGCGGCACCACCTGCTCTCTCGGGTGCTATCGCTTTAGTTGTGTGGATGCTATATGTGGGTCCACACCACCTTCCTCTATTTCTGTCTCTTGCTTAGGTGAAGGCGACTTCTGGGCCTTGTGCTCTTTCTCTGTTGTCGTTTGTTGTTATTTTGCTGCCTTCACAGCGTCCTGCATCTCTGGCGCCTTTACTGTTGCTGCTTCATTCCTTCTCTTCTCTGCCAACTCTGCCATCCGCAGTTTTTCCTCCTCCTTCTTCCTCTATGTAGCAGACTTCTCTGATTCCACCGTGGAGCTGGCGGGAGCGTGCCACTCCGACAGCCACAACTCAAGCACATCGAATATGACATTGCCCGTTGCCAGATAAGGTAGCTCCATCCAATTCCTTCATGTGGTCCTTCCTCGCCCTAATGTACACGTGATGAAAGTCCACATTGAACTTTGCGAAGCTCTACAGACTGTTATAGACAGTGGGTGATAACCACGGCTTGCGCTTAATCCCCATTCTTATGTTCATTTCCATGAACACCCAAAAACTTTTCTATCTCTAATCCTCTCTGCATCTTTAGTTGCCCACAACGAAGCATACTTCGCTTCCTCTGGAAGATCCTGCGCAACCGTGGGGAACTGGCTATCCTCAAGAAATTCCCAAGCCACCAGCACTATGAATAGCAGAAGCCATGCATAGTGGAAAGTCTTCACCTACTCCTGTGCCTCATGGCAGGTTTTCAAGAATTCTTGGCACAAGTAATCTGCCCAGTTAAACTGGACCCCCTCAGTGCACTATACGGCAAATGCAACCACCAACGCGGGCACCTCATCCGCGCGGCATTTCTGCATAACTTTTCCGGTCAATATCTACGTCATGACTTTGACCGTAGCGTTATTGGTATTGGAGATAACGTACCCTCTCTTTTTCTTCTCTAGCTTGAACTTATTCTTAATGGCCTCTGCGATGGCCAAATCATCACTTTTACCCTCATATATGTTCGTTGGATCCTCCCCTTTGCAAGGGAGCCGGGTAATTCTATGAATCAGATGATCCGTGATGGGGATGGGCTCCTCCAACCACAAACACCCATCATGCACCAGGTAGAGTAGTTTCTTGATGACAAAGATAGTGACTGGGGCACAATGGTAATGTGGCACCCAGAGCAGGTCTAACAACCATACTTTCTCTACTCCTCGCAACCACTTGTGCATCTTCAATTCTATGACTCCCACCACTGTATTTTTCTTCAGCCTTATTAGCTGCGTGGTTGCAAAATGTGGGAATTCCTTCTAGTCCTTGAGATCCCAGTCTCCAAATATTAGAACCGGCACCTGTCCCAAGTGTTTTCCATAAAAAACGATATCATCAGGTAACAATGGAGTCTGAAAAGAGCTCTTGCTCTCATCTAGGTCCTTGGGCGTCCGTGTTTCCCCTTCTGCGGAGGAACATATGCAGGCAACCTAGTCAGAGGGTCTATACCTTAGGTTTCTTCCTCCATTTCTTCATCCTCCTCCTCTACCATGATTTCTTCGAAGTCTTCTTCCTCCTCATCAGCTTCCAAATTGATCACCTTCCCGTTTTCCTCCATACTGAGCCTCGTCCTTAACAGATTCTTGGGGGATACGTGCACCGGTACCATAGGCTTCTTATCTTTCTTTGGTATTAGTGTGCGTGGCGATTTAGGGTGTTCTGCGACTAGCTCGGTGCTTTCTGGGTCACATCCTATCGTCATGGCCTATGCGGCCTCTTCAGCAGTCATCTCTCCGATATCTATGGCTTCTTCAACGGCTCAGGTAAGTGCCGAAACAATGCCTTCGACTTCAAAATATTGAACAAATCGGGGTTCATGAATCTTTGGGCACGTAATAGCTCAATTCTCAAATGGCCAAGTGTTGTTTGTTGGCCATCCCTTTGCAATTTTTAACACCTTTTGAATTTGAATTCCACTGTTCCCCCTAATTTCAGTCCATCAATGCTCCCTTGGCGGTAGATTTTCCCAAATCTAGTCCATAAAGTTCACCTTAAATGTGTGTCGCCCACTCCATTTGGTCTCAAACCAAGAATTATATCGTGAATAGTGACTATAACGGTCACTTTCTAGCCAACCCGCGTGGCAGCGTAGATACCCTTACGCTGTCATGGACCTTGTGATACCTCGCTACTGGGGGCAGTCTTGACATCGTGCAGCTCTTAGGCACAGTAGTTTATAGTCCCGTGCCTCCTTTCAGTTGCCTGGAGCGCTAAGACTATGCTTCCTATGGCTAGTCAGATGGTCGGGCCACTTGTATACGGCTTCATCCGACTACCATTTACTTTTTGTAGGAAGAATTCGCCACTTAACTTCACCAAATACACCACGCCACCATCTATGATTTCTTTAATAGCATATGGTCCCATCCCATGTAGCAAACTGAGAAACTCTCGGCGGTGGTCCCCAAGTCTGTCAATGTGATCGAGCTCATCCTGCTCGATTACTGCAGTTTTTCTATCAAGAAAGTCCTTCTTTATTTCTTCCTCAAGCTTCTTGACTTCCGCTTGCATAATGGTGCTTTTCTCCCTCAATTGTACTCTTTCATTCATGAGTTCTTGGAGCCTAATATCACTCTACTGGATCTCTTCCTTGAGTCCCAACCGTTCATCTTCGATCTCTTCCAACGGCGAGAGCCTTTCTTCCAGGGATCCGCTGTCCGTTACCCCTGCGAGTGCCACTATGTGTAGAATAGATATGATAGACTCCATAGGCATTATAGCGCCTACTCCATCGACCAGCCGAAAAGGCGTCTGCTTGGGTACGCGCAGGTCCCAATCACTTTGTTATGTGTTACATACCTTGTTCAGTGTGTTGCACACCTTATCAAATGCTTCCGTGTGGATAACCTTCTACGCAATTGTTCTTTCCACACACTATGTGTCCAACCTTAAGAGCCGACTACACATATGTCTCCCCAACACATTCTTATTGACCATACCTCTCAACGCGGAGTTCATGTGCATCTGCATAGGTTGTTTTCCACATGCCATCATCCACTTGGCTAGATGTGTGCGCGGATTATGATGCCCATTGTATTTATCTGCCCATCGCACTCTAGGCTTCCCAAACCATGTGCGCATCATCCTTCTACATTCACGCCAGTCGTCAAATCTCCCTTTGTGCATACCCCACCACCTCGCGGGGGTAGCGCACAGTACCTAGTCCAAGGCTTAGAAGCGTTTCTTTTCCGACACCTCCCTTTCAAATTTATTCAAGAAGGTATCAACCTCACTTAGGCGATCATAAGTAGGTAGGTCCCTTACTTCTGTCGATACATAGTGCAACAACCTTGTCATTATATTACAATTCACTGTTTCAGCTCATGTAACTAGTTCTGTCACCGCTTTGTTTCCTCATCCGAATTTGAAGTACAGGAGCTCTCACGCTCCCATGCAAGCCATCCATCCACAGTGGGATTCACCCAGTCTTGGTTTCGCACTGTTATCTTATAGATGCAGTCCAAGTCATCATTACTTTCATAGAGGCACACCGGCTTTGTATAGCGCGATCCTTCAGCAGGGTCCAGAGGTATAACTACGTGTAGTGACTTCTTCTCAAAAATAATCTTGCGCTTCTTTCGGTTAATCACCATGTTCATGTCAGTGGCCCAATCAATTTCTAAGAGTATGAGGTAGGGTTTGCTATCATCAATAGTCTCAATCTCTTCAAAATCTATTAGCGTACTCACTCCCTCAATATCCACAGTGAGTCCTTGCAATTGCCCCATGGGTATTATCTTCTTCTTGTTCTCCATTCACAGCTGAATAGGAGACCATTCTAGCATAGGTCTCCCCATTTGCTTCCATCTCTGCTTCGGTAGAACATTCGCATCCGACCCTAAATATAGTATTACTTGGTCCATTTCATATTCTCCAATCTGCACGGTTAACCTCATTTCTCTTCCCATCCTTGTGTTATGCTTTCCAATATTTCAAACTATGTGTGGTTCTCTTCGCATGGTCCCAACGCATATGTTATTGAGTTCTTGTAATCCTATTACAACTTTACTGTCGTGTAGGAACTTCATGCATGTTTCCAGAAACATCGTGATCATAGATGGGTCCATCTCTAGCTCTGGTTTATCCTTGCTTCTTGAAGTGGAGGCATTAGTGAAGCTCTTCTTAGCTTCCATGAAGGTTTCCCAAGTGCTCTCCAAATCAAACTTTGCTTCTTTCATCAGAGCTTTGTGAACCCAAGTACTATCTTTTGGTTGCTTTCCCTTATCATCTCCCATTGCGATTCCACTTCGGAGCACAATGTTCACATTTGGATCTTCCTCACACGGCTCAGACCTCATCATCTCCAGGTTCTGAGTTTGGGGAGGTGGTAGCTTTCCCTTGTCGCATATCCTAGCTATCAACGTAGGACAATCTTATGTATCATGATCAAACAAAGAACAATACAGACATGATGGATGCATTAGGTTCGTACAATCGTAGGCATAATGTCCTTGCCCTCTATAATTTTAGCATATAAGCTATCTGTGGTCTCTTCCAGGTACTCCTCCACCTTGGCCTCGTCCGCGCCCCTAAAATCCTATTCATGCCACTGCTGCGTTCTATTCTAGGGATCGTGTTTTGGCCTAAACTCTGTAGGTTGTAGTTTTGTCCATCATTAGCGCATAACTTCTACAAGTGCACTCATTCTGTCATAGTAACCTACAAAAATTACAGAACAATTGCTGTGAATTTTGTGTATACTTTTGTAACAAATGACAGTTGTCTGTAGTGTATTTTCCACCTATCTGGCAAATCACGCACCACAAGGTAGGTGCAGTGCTAGGTCCTTCTTGTGCTTCCATCCTTAACGACATTGGTCCTCCTCCCGCTAGGTAATTTGCAAACATAGGGCAATGGTCCTTATCATGACCCTAACGCTTGCATTTTATGCACCCCACCTCTCCGCGCACTTCTAGTCGAGCTGTTTTGTCTTGTTTAAGACTCTGCATCTCAAGGCATAAGTTTTTCAACTGTGCCTAGATCTGCTGAACTCCCAAGTTAGGATCCTACATCAGGGTCTCATGTAGCCTCATCACGATCTTTAAGGCCTCTTCCTGAGTTGTTAACTTCTGCTGCGATAGCACGCTCCTTAAATGTGGTGTTAGCGATGCTACAAAGCATTCACGATGTTGTCCATCCATCAAATCCATATTAGCTTTGTGAATCATACACATCAACCTTTGATCCATCTCCCAAGGAGTCTCACCTGGTAGCATTGTGTTCTCTTTGAATCAAATGATCGACTCTGCTTTAGACTTTGGCCTGCTAAATTCTCTATTTATCGCTGCTTGGATATCCGCGATTCCCACATTTGGATTATCATTTGAGTGCTTAATATACCAGGTCAGTACGCAGTCCTGCAAGGTGCTAACCAGTGTCACTTTCTTTATATTCTCATCTATAACTCCCTGAGCTTCCCATATGGCTCTTACCACGAACCAAAATTGGTTTGGATCCTCATTTCCCAATCCCTTGAACACAAGCAACTTTATCGTGCTTGCCATATTGACTCGTAGTGGTGGCAGAGGCGGTACGTGTGAAGATGGAGGTGAAGGCGGTGAAGCTGGTGGTGGCATGGGTGGCGGTGGTATTCACGAAATTCTTTGCCTTATCAAATGGATCGCACTTCGTGAGTTCTTCCTTGTCCCCTTGCAGAGGTAAAATCAAGGGGCTAGTTTCTAGTCCCTTATTTCCTTCGCTCCTGTAAGTTTTTCCACTTTGTGTAGCCTCGAACATCAAGGTAATCACATAAACTTCTTTTTACACAATAACATTTTAAACCAAGTATTCAGAACGTACTTACCTCATGGTCCCTTGAGAAAGTGTTGCTCTGCCTTACTGTAGCTAACTGAGGTGTCAACCACGAACTTAGTAATGAATCCTCCTATGATCTGATTGAGTCAATGATCAACGACGCACGTGATCTTATCCTCTGATGCTTCCAACCTTTGCACTAACTCTAGGGTCCACACAATAGGATTGTCGAGTTTCCACCTTCCTTGGATATCGGCTAGCTTCGAGATCCACTCATTGTTGGAAATAATACTAAGAGGGGGGGGTGAATCAGTATTATCAAATCAGATACTTTTCATTTTTCATACTCAGATTCATATACGCGACTTCAATTCAGTATATCCGCGTATATACGCGATTATGTTAAATGCAACTGGCATACATGCAGTAATCTTATGATTCAGTTAGCTTATCTTCAGTAAATGCATCAGAACATTATTAACCATATTAACAGTAATCAGGTGTAGTAAAACAATACAGATCATCACACATAAGAAGCACACATGAACACCTGATATAAGGTGGAAACCCAATGTGCGTGAAACACTTCTGCAATTTGTTTCTATCTTCCTTTAATAAGAAACTTCTTTTACAATTTACTGGTGCAGTCCTTTACCAGTACGCAGGCTTCTACCTGCAGAAGGCTACCACCTTCTTAGCTCTTGTACTATTTACTAGTACGTAGGTGCTGGCCTACTGAAGGCTCCAACCTTCACTCATTTTCCCGCTGCTCCTGGAAGGGAGCTATAACCCCCTGGCTCTTGTACTGGCCAATATGTTTACCAGTACGTAGGTTCCAGCCTACGATCATCTAGGGACCATGTTTCATACATTTTCATACTGGATCCATAAAACAATCACCATTGCAATACAACCCACATCATCAATATCTGAATCACCCAATACTGAAACATTGTCAACAACACAGTCACCAGAATGCAGAAGAGACTACATAACTCTGCAACAACAACCAGATCCAATAGTAACTTCAAATATCATACTTCATACTATATACGCCACTTGGACGAACCCAACCTGCGTGTATACGCGCTTTTACCAAAGATAACCCGCGTACAGATCTGCAAATTCTAACTCATAACTTTGCAGCTATTCAGACATCAGAACATACCCAGATCATAACATTCATACAATAATACTGCGTCAATAGATCTAGTCTATCCATAATCAAACCATATAAAGATAATCTTTCCAAGCCTTGAGATCCCCTTCCATCATTCATCATCCTCCACATGAGTGCAACCTTGGTTTAGATCAAGCAAGGCATCACCAACCCATAACCAACATCTGGATCTCACACTTCATCAGATATTCATCACATGCTCACACTCTTCCCTTGGCCTAATGATCTTCTCCTTATATAGGTTTAGGCTTCTCTCAATACCATGGTCCAAAACCATGTAGAACCAATACCTGGGGTCGTCATTTCGAACCAAATACCATGGACCAATACCAAAATACCATGGATCAAATACCACAGACCAAAACCATGGTTTTCGACATGTATGCGCCCTTCCTTCTGTGAACCTACATGTGTACGTGTACGCGTCTTTTGCTCCGCTAACCCACGTATATACGCACTTTCATCACGGTCAACCGGCGTAAACCTCTCCCTTGACCTGCTGCATTCTGATCTGTCATCTGAATGAGTTGCCATCAAGGACAACAATTGTATCATACCTCTGAGTGAGTTGCCATCAAGGACAACACTTGAATCATAATGCCAACACTCATACAACTCAGTAGGAAAAGACACGAAGAAGATTTCATGGGTCTCTCTGTATAGGTAGAAGTCTAACCACTCTTCTTTTGTTAGTCGCGGGTTCCTGTTCTCCTACACCGCGAACTCGTAATCCTCCTATCCAACCAACCTTCAATTTCCTTCTTAGTTGGATTCCAGTGATACGACATCAGGCATCTCTATTTAGATTCCAGTGCTGGCAGCGGAACCATTTGTTGGCTTGAGCGGGCCTGACTCAGGTTTAGAGTTAATTAGCCAGACAAATCCCTACACTATTGGCCCTTTTGGCATTAGGCCGCGGAGGGCGAACTGAAGTCTCACCCGAAGCAGTATGGGGGGATGCTGGAACCAAGTTTCCGCACCCTTGAGATAACTGAGGGGTCGATTTAGTCCAACTATGCATACCTTTACACAGGTCACTTCGTGCACTGTCCTAACGTGTGATACCTTTGTGATGTGTTAGGATCGTCTTTCGCACAACCCTAACCAGGCGATGAGATGATTTCATGCTGTTATGGCATCGATCTGCGCTATTTCCCCAAGTGACGCCGCGTATCTTACTTATTTTCTTAAAATTGTTACTTAACTTCGCGTAAACAAATATCTTATCTCACATTTACTTAATCAACACAACCAGATATGTTCTCGCACCGTATAAACAATAGACATGGAATTTATACCGAATATATTTAATGCAGAAAACAGGAAGTAAATACACATACTTGAGGTAAAAATTCTCTTTATTAATGTTTCAATAGTTACATACTTCGACTCACCCTGCACGCTCAACTGCAAAGGTTCGCGCACTCAGCTGCACACTACTAGGCCTCTGTGCACTCAGCTGCAGAGCCTCCTCCTACTCTATGACCCAAGGACTCGACTCTACACCTAAATCTTTTGCTATCCTTCTATTCCATGATCACTTCAATTCTATTCTCTTTTAACTACTTAGAGCCTTTTATTTATACAATCCCATGGTCCGCAGACCATGGGTAGGTCTTTAAAGCCGACATTATATTACAAATTTGAGGGCGGACAACCCTATGACTCATTTACATATTTGCGCTTTGCACCCAAAAAATGTGGAGTCTTTACATAGGTTTTACATTTTTTAGCCAAAATATGGGCTTTAAGCCCCGAAACCTCCCTTGGGGGATCCCGCACCCAAAAAATTGTATGATCGAACTATTTGTAGGGCCGAACTATTAGTTTGGCTGAATTATTTATTCGACCGAAAGAACGTTTTATATATACTACGGTCTAGACCCTGCCGTGGATTTTTTGGCACTGTTGATTTGTCATTGTGTTGTCGAGTGCCTTAAGGTTTGTTGATTTGTATTTGTGTTATCCAGCATTGTGAGGTTTGTGGATTTGAGCCGAAGCCTTCCTAAGCGCTGTGAGATTGGTTTGGTCCGAAGCCCTGTCAAGCGTTGTGAGGTAAGTTAATTCAAGTTTTTTTTTGTAATTTAATTTTTTTATTTACAGGTCTTATTGGAAGTTTTAATGACAATTTTTTTTTTTGCAGCTTGGCGCTAGAGGAATTGGTTGGTTGCACTTTTCACTGGCAGCGTTTTCAGCCTCCACATCCATCCTCCTCCTCATCTATACCATGTAAGTATCTCGGGTCAGTTTAAATTGTTCTCTATTTTTTGAAAAACATTAAACCCCCCTGGGGAATTTCAGTGAATTGTTTTACTATTCTTGGCTCAGTGTCTCTAACCGAAATGATGCATCTTCCATGACTTTCATTATTTCTACTTATGTTTATATTAACTATTTTACTAAATGGATGTTACTAAAATATTTCTCATGCATGGAGCTTACTAAGGCTAATAATAGTTCACTGGTTCAGTCATTGACCGAAAATTGGCCTGTCATGACTTGAAACTAATCATGACCTCTTGACGTCGGTAGTTCCCCTTCCTATTCTGTCTAAATATGTTTTGTAGCAGCTACAACCACTATCCAAAATTTTGGCTTGCATGGAAATTTCAAAAACTACCTTGGATGCTGCGATCGATCATCCTTGGTCACTTTTTGGTAAACTAATTATTTCGAGCTCCCCTCCTTGATCCTAAGATTTGTACGCATTTTCATCTTTATGCAACATGTGTCATTTTTGGGCATACAAGTTGTTGTTTGTCATGTAAAGGGAATGTTGTTTTGCTTCAAGGGAATTGTGTGCATATGAGTGGTTCTCATCACATAGACATGTTTCACACTCACCTCACGCACTCATGTCATGAAGGTTGTTGCATCAAGAAAAGTATGTCTTATGTATTCTGGATGGTCTATGTTGTGTCACTAAGTGTCTGTGTGCGGCAACAGTTGAGTCATATCAATGTTTACATATGTTTCATTAATCTCACACTTAAGAGTTTTCCTAAGCAACCTAGCCTCATCCAGCTTCCTAGAACTATGCACTTTTCTTCTGCAACCATCAAGCTTCTTTCCTTACCAACTGAAATCCCACAGTGCGCAGAGACACCAAACTTCATTTCCTGTTGAAACCCCATAGCTCGCAGAGACCCTAGTTGTCACTGCTCTCCAAAATTGCGCAGAGCAGTCAAGCTGCACTACCCACAGAAATTGCGCAGAGGTGTCCTCCCAGGACCCCTGTCCTGTAATAGTTCCTAGAGCCTGAAAAATGCACAATGTTTTCCAAGTTGTCTTGTCTGTATTGCATTCAGAAACTACACAGACGGGCCTCCCAGGGCCTCATTCTGGCAACAATCATTGTCTGTTGAAATTGCCCAAATCTACCTCTTAGTGACTACAGGAAAGGGTGACATGCTGAAATCACTTCCAAGGAGTTGAGGAGAGGGACCAAGGAACCAACCAATGGAAAATATCAGGACTGCATGCAAATTGCATCGGATGCATGATCATCTTGAGGGTAAGTATGGTAAGTAAAGAACATATTTTGAAGTACACTTCTTAGTTGAATTTTCAAGACAACTTGTCATTGTCATATCATCATGTCCTCAATAACATGCATGTGCGCAAATGTGAAAAGTCATCTTATGTGTTTCTTCTGCATCTCTTGCTTCTTTTTCACTTGTTTGACCAATTGTCATCTTCAGCATGTTGATTGTTATGCCAAGCTTGCGACCTCATTATGGTGATTTTTAAGGTTGTGTTTGAGTTGTGTCTGCCATGTACACATCTATCGCACTCACACACAATGTTGTATGCATTGTCATGCAAGCATCGTTGCAGTCGTTCAGTGATCTATCGCAAGCGTTGCGCTTGTCCCTCACATCGTCAGTTAATCACACTAAATATATGTTGTCTTGAGGGTTTGAGGTGTCTTGTCGTCGAGTCATATGGAGTGTGTGTTTGCAAGGTCATGTATGCACAAGTTTACTTGCTCACACACTTAGTTATTTTCCTGAAATTTTGATGACCGAATCACCCTCCAATAGTCAGACCTTTGTTGAGTCTCATTGCACAGTTTCAAACCTCAGTGATCATGTATTGCTGCCCAGGATTGCGTAGAGCTTGAGGGTATATCCAAGGAAGCCTGCACTCGCAATCCTAGGATCGACTAGACTGACTGTCACCCAGAACAAGGCATAAGTTTCCTAGTAAGCCATTTCAATCAGCGCTTCCCTCAAGCTCATCAACCATGCCTCTAGCTGGTCAACTGGAGACTTTGACCGAGCAATGACCCTGAGACTCACTCCCCCAAAAATTTGCCCAAAAGAAGTAAAGCTTGCCCACTCTGCTAACTGAAGAAACTGTGCAGACATGCCAAAAAGACACCCTGTGTCTGCCATTGTCTCCATCTAAAAATTACGCAGTTTGTCTAGCTAGTCACCCAGTCAGTCGGCCTGATGCTCACCCAAAAAAATGCGCAGTTTTCATGAGCAGTCACCCAACTTCCCATCATCCCGCTCATCTCAGAAACTGTGCAATGATGTTCATCAAGCCAACCTACTAATAATTGCACAATGTTTTCTAGCAGAATCTCACAGCCCGCTGTCAGCTCCCCAAAAAAATTGCGTAAATTTTCAAAGTAAGCCTCCTGCAGCATGCTACCATCTCCCTGAAGAAATTGCATAGTTTTTGCTGCCAACCCCTCTACTTCCTTCACTACTTCCCTAAAAAAATTGTGTAGATCTTCCCTCCAGCCAAGCAAGATCCCATGGATAGTCACTGCTGATCAGGATTTTCCATCTTAGTCTCCCAATGATCTATGCACAATTTTTAGCGGCATTTCCTGGAGCCCGCATCCCAACTTGAAATTTGCCTTGCCCAATTTCAAGAGCCTTGTCCTCTCTCCCGATCACCTGCATCTAAAAGCGAAGGATAATGCATCATGTAGACTAGGAGATTTCTGGATTTGATGTCATCTCATCACAAGGGATTGAATATACATGTACATGGATGATTCATGACGTGACGACGAATGAGATGAACAAGGAGAGAACATGTGAGGAGATTTATTCGTGAATGGACGAACAAGGAATGCATGCGAGGAGATTGCTTTATGATGGATAAACGAGGAATGCATGCAAGGAGATTTGTTCATGAACGAGCAAATACATGAAGCATTTCAAAGTACAATTGAAGGAGGAACATGCACATGCAAACATCAAGTGAACACCAGGACCATCGAAGATTTCGCAAACCTTGCCATGCAGAGATGAAGCTATGATACACCAAGAGCACATTCATCACTCAACAACATTGCATCTCCACATGGACAGTACCAGTAGCATGAACATACCATCTCTATCATGTCAAGTTATGTCATGAGTCATCTCGGCCACATCACTACTGTGGGGCATATTTTTGTAATCAATGTAATGTAATATGGAAGTCCAAGAGACCCACATGTAAGTCTAAAGTGTCATGTAAGTCAAATAGTCATGAGAGAAGTTGAATAGTCACAAGGGCCAGTTTTACATTTGGCTATAAATACCCCTCATTTGTACATGCAAAATACTTTTGACCTTGGCTCCTCCCACATAGCCTTAAGAGTTTATAATCATTTCTTTGAGGAGTAAGCAATGGCTCGAACACCCGCTTATGGGCTTAGTGATGTATGGTGTACCAATGTGTCTTGGAACTTTCACTTAATTTAGAAGCTTGTTAATATGCCAACATGTTTTCACACATGTATTGTAATTGTTTGTAAGACTAATCTTTGGAAACTTGTAATGCATGTTGCTTTAACCTATGTTAAGACAATTGAAATATTTCGGTTCTTTTAATAAATTTTCTTAATAAAATGTGTTGTATAAATTGTTATAACGACCGTCACACTCATGTGTACTACTCCGTTGGGTGTTGTACGTGCTATCTCTTCCTTGTATGTTTGTGACTGTCACATCTGTGTGGACTATTATGATAGAAGTTGCACATGTCCTGTTGTGTTGTGTGTCTCTGGCAGAGTTGGGACTCTTCCCTTTAGACTAGAGACTCACTTTCACCCTCTCCCTCTGTGGTGAAATAACCTTGACACAAGTAACACTAGAACTCACCAGGCACGCGAACATCATTATTCGAAGACAAAGAAGACCACTCTCACATGCTGAGAAGCAAGAGATAAGGAATCTCTTTAAGGTAATGGTAACGGGGCCATCGTACCAGATGGGACTCCTACACCAAATGCTGTGAGATTTAGTTGGGACTTCATACCATGGAGATCTCCTAAATGTTGTTGGGTCCAACGCCATCAACAGTTCTAGAATTGGAAGGAGAGCCAAATGACAAGTTAAGTCCTCATAATATATTTTGAATCTCTACATACTTATCATGACTAAACACATAATTTCTCTTCCGGAGTGTATGTCTTATGGAAGTGACTTTGAAATCTCAGAAGAGCTCTAGAATAACGTGTCATGTAAAACACACGATGGTGGAGGCTGAGTAGCCTTGGTTATAAATGCAGTTGGGACTATAGGCTCTTGTGAAAGGCATGAAAGCTTTGAATATTACATGACCTGCATGTTGTTCGCATATATGCTTCGAGGGAACCCACTGCATTGGTGTTCCATGCTGCCCGAAAATTCTATTGACTCTCTCCCTCATCTGGTCACAGAGATAGAAATTTTGAAATTACGGAAAGCACCTGATGAATTTGTTGAACAATTTCACACATTATTTTGTAATCTCACATGGCGATTTCCTAAAGATGAAATTGATTGCGAATTTCTCGATGGAAGATTTAAGTATTTTATTTACATATCAGAAAATATGCAATTCTTAGAATCATTTGAACCCCACTCAACATACTTCAATGATGGAGCTCCGCAATCACAAGTGGACACAGTTGCTGTCACCAATGTCTGTCTTCCTTCCCCTCATAAAATAGCTCCACCACTGCAAAGTGATGCGGGAGAACATGAACACACATTTGTTAAATTGTCACATCCTCCTACCCTACCTGCTCTTGATATCTATGAAGACTTGGCTTGCAAGCCTATTGGTTTTCATGTGGACTTGTTACCTCAACCTCTGTCCCCGTGTTCTGTTGATCCTCTAGATTGTATTGTCTTGTGTTCCTTTTAGACTCCACATGTGTTGTGAATCAGGATCAAGTTGTCGACGGAGTTGGTGTTGTGCAACCAACCTACTCTATCATGCATGATGAGTGTGTGCAAGAATATAAATAGGAAACCATGATGAAGGATGGCTCCCTTCCATCCATGCCTCATTCGCTCTATCTTGACATCCCTTGTAATTCTACCACTTTTGATCCTCCGTGTTAAAACTCATTTCCAGATGTTTCTACTTTAGATTGTTCACAAGACACAGTAGATGTCAGTCAGTCATCACACTATAGAGAGGACACATCTTCCTCTAAAAATCCATCCCATATGTTATCTATCATTTCCGAAAACACAGAGGGTGAACATCCTTACTTCTCATCTACCCCTCTGCACGATTCATCAAACCATGAGGATGCCAATGAACATCCAAAATATTCTCACCTCTGTACTTCTTCATTTGATCATGATTTTGTTTCACTCACTGTTAATATGTCTAAGCCACTCGTCTCCGATGATCTACCTATTGACGGAGTGTAAACCCCGCAAGTTGTCAAGGCACTTCAGCCTAGGCTGATGGTTATGTCAGGCCCTCGCTGTCCTGAGGTTAGTTCCACTTTCAATCAAAAAACTTTTGAAACACCCAAGGCTCCTCATCACTCTCTGTGTCACATTAAAGATAAAACAAACACCCAGATTTCACTTCCTCCACTCTAATCACATGATCCCATCACTCAAGCTTCTAAGGAATCTTACACAATGAGCACGCTTGCAAATCATAATCTATTTGTCTTTCTCATGTTTTCTCATATGTCATAGTACAAAGATGTGCATGTCTACCATCTGCATGCCATATGTCATAACACCATGTTAAGTCTGCAGAACGTCTGTCTTGTGCATTCACCCTTTTCTTTTCTGTGGATGTTTTAGAACTCGGAGCGTGTTAGTCTTCATTTTTATATCTTATATGTTCTCTAGTTTGCTTTACTATCCTTCTTGTGTACCATTCCTTCACCAACATGCACCAGCAATGCGTTAGTGGCTACATTGGAAATATCACTTCACGTGAGTAGGCCCATGTACTGTTTAGCGTAGGAGTAGGAGTAGTCTTTTATTCTTGCTTTTTTTTGCTTTATGGTTCGCACGTTTACTTTCTTTCTTGCTTGGTTTGGTTTTCTTGCTTGGTTTCTTTTCTTACTTGTTTTTCTCTAGTTTTACTTTTTATGTTTTATTTTTACTTTATTTTCTTTCTTGTTCTCATAGGTTAGCCTCTCGTGAAATCGTGTTTGGATCTTGAGAGAAGTGGGGCGAATCTAAGAGGATTTGTAAAGCTATCGACATCTGGTTATCTATTTTCCTCTCTCTTTATGATGAAGTTGTTTTCTTCAGTCGATGATGCCTTGATGGAAAATACATTATGTTTAGAGTGAGTCTTGGTGAAAACACAACGCTTGCACTGTTAACTAGCACCGCCTACTCTAATTGGTTCTTTTGGGTTAAACCTTGTCAACTTTGACAAGTAGAATAAGGTGAGGGGGAAAACCCTAATAACTATGTCAGAAGTATACATAACATACTTCTTTGAAGGAACAACCTCTCCTACTCTTAGTAAGTCAGGATCCCTCTTCCACCTCTGAAATAAATAAGTGGCTATGCACAGTTACTAAAAGAAAAACAAAATATTGAAATGAATAAGGCAAAAGAAAATAAAGGCTTACTACATAGAAAGGTGATGCAAGTAACTTCGTTGGGGTACCAACTAGGCTTTCTGGCAGCAGAGCCATGCTTGTGTTCCTACATGTCTCCACCGGGTTACTCTCCAGGCCTACTGGCAACGAAGCAACACTGGATATGAAACTTAAACTCTAACAGTTATAGTACTTGTGCACCAATATAATCCTCATCCCCAATCGAAGTAACTAAGTTGACTTGGCTTGGAATGTGTGTTGACTGATTAAGAGAATGGTAGCAAATACATCTTTCACACAAGCTAGTGGAGAAACCACGATGATCAAAGAATCGAACAATACTTCCGGAAGAGTTAGGCTTGCTTTTCACAAAATGAGGTCCATTGAGAGAGCTGGAGTTATACCAGTGTATCACCAAGTGTTTTAACGGCTACAACCACCCTCCAAATTTTTGGCTCGCATGCAAATTTTGGAGCGTACCTTGGATCCTGAGATCAATCATCCTTGGTCACTTATTGGTAAGTTGATGATTTCAAGTTCCCATCCTTAATCCTAAGAGTTTTCCGTGTTCTCATATTTATGCAACATATGTCATTTTCAGGCATAGTGGTTGTTATTTGTCATGAAAAGGGAATGTTGTCTTGCTTCAAAGAAATTGTGTGCATATAAGTTGTTGTCATCACATAGACATGTTTCACACTCACCTCACGCACTCACGTCACAAAGGTTGTTGCATCAATAAAAGTATGTCTTATGTATTCTGGATGGTCTATGTTGTGTCACTAAGTATTCTTGTGCGATCCCATTCGATTCCTATCAATGGTTACATGTGTTTCACTAATATCACACTAAGCCATTTTCCCAAGCAACCTAGCCTCATCCAACTTCCTAGAACTGTGCACTTTGCTTCTAAAACCATCAAGCTTCCTCCCTTGCTTGCTGAAACCCTGTAGTTCACAGAGACACCAACCTCCATTGCCTACTGAAACCCTGCAGACCATAGAGATCCAAGCCAACACTTCTCTCCAAAAAGCCACAGATCAATGAAGATGCATTGCCCGTAGAAATTGCGTAGAGGTGTTCTTCGAGGACCCCTGTACCACAACAGTGCCCAGATCCTCAAAACTACACAATGTTGTCCAAGTTGTCTTATCTTTCTTGCATGCAGAAACTATGCAGATGAGCCTCCTTGGGCCTCATTCTGGTAACAGTCATTGTATGATGAAATTGAACAAATCTACCTCTTAGTGACTACAGGAAATGGTGGCATGTTGAAATCACTTCCAAGGATTTGGGGAGAGGAACCAAGGAACCAATCAATGAAAACATCAGGACCACATCCAAACTCCGTTGGATGCATGGTCATCTTGAGGGTAAGTATGGTAACTAAAGAACATATTTCAAAGTACACCTCTTAGTTGAGTTTCCAAGACTTCTTGTCATTGTCATATCATCCTATCATCAGTAACATGCATGTGCGCAAATGCGAAAAGTCATCTTATGTGTTTCTTCTACATGTCTTGCTTCCTTTTGACTTGTTTTACCAATTGTCATCTTCAGTATGCTAATTTTTGTGCCATGCTTGTGACCTCGTTATAGTGATGTTTAAGGTTGTGTTTGAGTTGTGTATGCCATGTGCACATCTATTGCAATCACAAATGATGTTGTATGCACTATCACGCAAGTGTTGTCGTGGTCATTCAATGATCTATCACAAGTGTCCTGCTTGTCTCTGGAATCATTGGTTAGTCACATTAAGTATATGTTTTCTTAATAGTTTGAGGTGTCATGTCGTTGAGTCATGTTGAGTGTGTTTTCATAACGTCATGTATGCACAAGTTCAATCTCTAACACACTTAGTATTTTTTTTGAAATTCTAAAGACCATATCACCCTTCAATAGTCAGGCCTTCACTGAGCTACATTGCATAGTTTCAGCCCTTAGTGATCATGTACTGCTACCCAGAATTGCGCAGAGATTGAGGCTGTCTCCTAGGTAGGTTGCACTCCACAATCCTGGAATCGACCAGACTAATGTCACCCATAACAGTGCAGACGTTTCCCAGTGAGCGATTTCAATTTGCACTTCCTCCAAGCACATCACCGAAGCCTCTAGCTGGTCAATCAGAGAGTTTCGCCGAGTAGTGACCCTCAGACTCACTTCCCCAAAAAATTGTGCAAAAGCTGGAAAGATTTCCCACTCTACCGACTGAAGAAATTGCATAGACATGTTGGACAGACACCCTGTGTCCATCACTATCTCCCTCAAAAAATTGCGTAGTTTTTCCAGTGAGTCACCTAGTCAACCGACGAGCTGCTAACCCGGAAAACTGAACAGTTTTCATGAGTAGTCACCTAGCTACCCAGTATCGCACATAGCTCAGAAACTACACAAGGATGTTTAGTAGGCTAGCCTCCCAGCAATTGCATAGCTTTTTCCAACAGACTCTTACAGCTCGCTGCTAGCTCCCTAGAAAAATTTTGCGGTTTTTGCTGCCAACCCCTCTACTGCTTGAACTGCTTGCCTAAAAAAATTACAAAGATCTACTCTTCAGCCAAGAAATATCCCATGGATAGTCGTTGCTAATCCGTATTTTCTATCTCAATCTCCAAGTGACCTCTGCGCAATGCTCACCAGAAGTGCCCAGATTCGGCATCTCGACTTGAAACTTTCCTTGCACAGTTTCAAAAGCCTTGTCCTCTCTCCCGGTCACCTGCATCCGAAAGTGAAAGATAATGCGTCACGGTGGGCTAGGATATTTCTATATTTGATGTCATATCATCATTAATGATTACATATATAGGTGCATGGATGAGACATGACGTGACGACGAATGGGATGAAAAAGGAGAACACATGCGAGGATATTTGTTTACAAACAGACGAACAGAGAAGGAATGCAAGGAGATTGTTTCACAAATGGACGAAGGAGGAATGCATGCAAGGAGATTTGTTTTCGAACTAGCGAACACATAAAGCATGTTAAAGTACAAGAGAAGGAGGAACATGCACGTGCAAACATCAAGCAAATACCAAGACCATTGAAGAATTCAAACACCTTGCCATGCAGATATGAAGCTCTGATACACAAAGAACACATTCATCACTCAAAAACCCTATAGCTCGGCCACATCACTACTGTGGGACATACTATTGTAATCAATGTAATGTAACGTGGAAGTCCAAGAGAACCACATGTAAATATGAAGAGTCATGTAAATTTGAAGAGTCATCTAAGTCAAACAATCATGAGGGAATTCAAACAATCACAAAGGCCATTTTTACCCTTGGTTATAAATACCGCTCATTTGTACATGCAAAATAATTTTCATCTTCGCTCCTCCCACATAACCTTGAGGGTCTGTAATATTTTATTTTAGGAGTGAGCAGTGGCTCCAATGTCTCGCTTACGAGATTAGTGATGTATGGTGTATCAATGTGTCTTGGAACTTTCATTTAATTTAGAAGCTTGTTAACAGGCCATCATTTTTTCACACATGTATTGTAATTGTTTGTAAGACTATTCTTTTGACATTTGTAATGTATTTTTCTTTAAACTTTGTTAAGACAATTGAACTATTTTGGTTGTTCTAATACATATGCTTATGAAAATGTGTTGTATAAGTTATTATAATGGCCGTCGCCCTCGCGTGGACTACTCCGTTGGGTGTTGTACCTGTTAGCTCTTAATTGTGTGTTTATGGCAACTGCATCCATGTGGACTACTCCTACGGAATCTGTGCATGTCTTGTTGTGTTGTGCGTATATGACATAGTTGGGACTCTTCCCTTTCAACTAGAGACTCACTTCCACCCTCTCCATTTGCATGAAAGAACCTTGACAAAGGTAACACTAGCACTCACTAGGCATGCAGACCCCATTGTTCGAAGACAAAGCAAACCACTCTCACTTGCCAACAAGAAAGAGTAAGGCATATCTTTAAGATAATGGCAACCGAGCCATCGTACTGAATGGGACTCCTACACCAAACGGTGTGAGGTCTAGTTGGGACTTGATACCGGGGAGATCCCCTGAATGTTAGCGGGTCCAGCACAATCAAGAATATGGAATAATGTTTCTCATACCTTATTCACTTTATAATGTCAACCTAATGAAGAGAACTAAACTTTTTATCTTCCCTACCTCCCTGATATTTGAATTTGATATTTAAATGCAATGAAAATCAAGAAAGAGTAACTTCCATTTTTTCCATCTAGTACATGAAAAGACAGTTTGGATAAGGGACTGTCCTGGCCCTTTGGCACCATGAAGTGAAAATAATTAGCGCATATCCAACAACGTAGCCAACACAAATCCAAATAAATTACTACCAAACAGATTATTATCATTTTCTTCTTTTTTCACAATGTAATACTTCCCCCCGTGATTTCTTTCTTTCAGATTTTGAATTGAATTCGTTCTAAGATTTCTCTCCAATCTATGTCTCCATGAGAGCCATGCAATTATAAGTTTTAGGGGAATTACAATGATTTTTTTTTTTTTTTGACCTAGCGTCTCTGGCGCAAAAGACGTCTCTGCCCTAATTTTTGTTATTTATGGTTATGTTTATATTAGCTATTTTACTAAATTGATATTAAAATAATTTCAGTGTTTTGTTTTTTTTTTTCGTTGTCAATTTAGCCAATTTAATTTTCTAATTTTTATTTTTTAATGAATTCAAACACCTAAAAAGCTAGGACTGTGAAGTGATTTCAAGAAATCTGATTCCAGAGAAAAATATGCTAAAAAAGTTTCTAAAACTTATAATGGATAGACTATCACTTATTGTGTTTATGTGTATTAGGAGTCTTAGTAATACATTTTCACTTAGTTTGGAAAAACATTAAACCCCCCTCGGTTGAGGCACCACCCGAATTTGGGTTGGTAACTGTAGAAGGTAAATCCAGTAATGCATTTACTAGACCACCATAAAGTTTCATGTTCAGTTTGATGAAAAGAGAACCTGGCCAAAAGTGGTACCTAGATATTAGTCTCAAGAAGCGAACTCGTAATTGAACTCACTAAATGAAATTGAAATTGAAAAATGAAAGTGAAATTGATAAATGAATAAATGAAATTGAAACTGATAAATTTCTTGCATATCTAAATCAATTATTTAAACCCTGTTTAAATTAAATTTTTACCAAATTTTGATTAACAATTTGCTTCACTTATTGTTGGGTGCATGTGATTGAAGCTAATTAGAGTGTTGGCATTGCTTTGTTATCTATTTTTGGTGTTTTAATTTTAATGTTATTGGGTGAACTTGTTATACATTGATTTATCTCTTAGAACAAACTTGATGCCTCTTGGTAACATACTTTCCTTTCTTTTGTGGTTATATGTTCATTTATATTTCATTTTTCATTATTTGTAATTCACTTCAAGCTTCCCTATTTGCTTGGAACATGGGTCTTATTATATTTTTAAGATTAGGCAGAATACACTTAACTGAAGGTTCCTGTACCTGTGCTTTTTAGGTAGTAGTTTTTTTTTTGAGATACATCTTTTTCATTTTTATTTTGTTGGGTGCATGCGATTGAAGCTAATTAGAGTGTTGGCATTTATTTTTCATCTATTTTTGGTGTTTTAATTTTAATTTTATTGGGTTTATAATTAGAGTGTTGGCATTGATTTGCTATCTATTTTTGGTGTTTTAATTTTAATGTTATTGAGTTGACATGTTCTACATTTATTTATTTCATAGAACAACCTTGATGCTTCTTGGTAACATACTTCCTTTATTTCGTTGTTATATGTTCACTTATGTTTCCTTTTTCATTATGTATAATCTGCTTTAAGCTTCCCTATTTACTTAAACATGGGTCTTATTAGCTTTCTAAGATGACGCAGAATACACTTAATTGAAAGTTCTCGTACTTGCTCTTTTCAAGTAGTAGTTGTTTTTTGAGATACATCTTTTTCATTTCTATTTTGTTGGGGGCATGAGATTGAAGCTAATTGGAGTGTTGGCATTTCTTTGTCATCTATTTTCTGTGTTTTAATTTTAATGTTATTGGGTTGATAATTAGAGTGTTGGCATTGATTTTACATCCATTTTTGGTGCTTTCATTGTAATGTTAATTGGGTTGACTTTTTCTACCTTGATTTATCTTGTAGAACAACCTTGATGATTCTTGTTAACATACTTTCCTTGCTTCTATTGTTATACGTTCATTTATGTTTATGTTTTCATTATGTGTTATTCACTTCAAGCTTCTCTGTTTTCTTAGAACACCGGCCTTATTAACTTTCTAATATGAGGGAGAATACACTTAATTGAAGGTTCGTGTACTTGCTCTTTTCAAGTAGTAGTTTATTTTTTAGATACATCTTCTTCATTTCTATTTCGTTGGGTGCATAAGATTGAAGCTAATTAGAGTGTTGGCATTTCTTTGTCATCTATTTTGGTGTTTTAATTTTAATTTTATTGGGTTTCTAATTAGAGTGTTGGCATTGCTTTGTCATCTATTTTCAATGTTTTAATTTTAATGTTATTCGGTTGACTTGTTCTACATTAATTTATCTCATAGAACTATTGTCCAATCCAAATGCTCCAAAACACTCCGAAGAGAATCCCTATGATTATTAGGAGCCCCTACTAGATCAAAAAGTTCTATGCTAAGAATATGGGCATATGATGCAGTGTCAAAGCACTAGAAATGATGAATCTATCATTAATGCTAGTATCATATCCCCATCTTCTCAACACATAGCATTTTAATCGACAAAATGAAAAAAATGATCAACGATGAGGACACCAATGAAAATGAGGATGATATAATGGACATTGGACAACTTTATGCTTCTTGGTAACATAGTTTCCATGTTTTTGTTGTTATATGCTCATTTATGTTTCATTTTTCATTAGCGTAATTCACTTTGCTTCCCTATTTGCTTGGAGCATGTACCTTATTAGATTCCTAAGATGAGACATAATAAACTTAATTGAAGGTTCTTCTACTTTCTCTTTTCAGGTAGTAGTTTCTTTTTGAGATACATCATTTAAATTTCTATTTTGTCGGGTGAATGAGATTGAAGCTAATTAGAGTGTTGGCATTTCTTTGTCATATATTTTTTGTGTTTTAATTTTAATATTATTGGGTTGGGAATTAGAGTGCTGACATTGCTTTGTCATCTATTTTTGGTGTTTTAATTTTAATGTTATTAGCTTAATTTGTTCTACCTTGATCTATCTCGTAGAACAACCTTGATGCTTCTTGGTAACATACTTTCATTGCTTCTGTTGTTATATGTTCATTTATGTTTCCTTTTTCATTATGTGTAATTCACTTTTCTTCCCTATTTTCTTGGAACATGGGTTTTATTAGCTTCCTAAGATGAGGCAGAATACACTTAATCGAAGGTTCTTGTACTTTCTCTTTTCAAGTAGTAGTTTCTTTTTGAGATGCATCTTTTTCATTTATATTTCTTTGGGTTCATGAGATTGAAGCTAATTAGAGTGTTGGTATTGCTTTGTAATTTGTTTTTAGTGTTTTAATTTTAATGTTATTGGGTTGCTAATTAGAGTGTTGGCATTACTTTGTTATCTATTTTTGGTGTCTTAATTTTAATGTTATTAGGTTGCTAATTAGAGTTTTTACATTGCTTTGTCATCTATTTTTGGTGTTTTAATTTTAATTTTATTGGGTTGACTTGTTCTACCTTGATTTATGTCGTAGAGTTCAAGCTTGATGCTTCTTGGTAACATACTTTCCTTGCCTTTGTTGTTATATGTTCATTTAGGTTTCCTCTTTCATTGTGTTTAATTCACTATGCTTCCCTATTTTCTTGGAACATGGGTCTTATTAGCCTCCTAATATGAAGCATAATACACTTAATTGAATGTTCTTTAACTTTCTCTTTTCAAGTATTAGTTTATTTTTGAGATACATATTTTTAATTTCTATTTTGTTCAGTGAATGAGATTGAATCTAATTAGAGTGTTGGCATTGCTTTGTCATCTAATTTTTGTATTTGAATTTTAATGTTATTGGGTTTCTAATTAGAGTGTTAGCATTTATTTGTCATCCATTTTTGGTGTTTTAGTTTTAATGTTAATTGGGTTGACTTGTTCTACCTTGATTTATCTCATAAAACAACCTTAATGCTTCTTGGTAACATAACTTCCTTGTTTTTGTTTTTATACGTTCATTTATGTTTCATTTTTAATTATGTGTAATTCACTTTGCTTCCCTATTTTCTTGGAACATGGGTCTATTAGCTTCCTAAGATGAGGTATAATACACTCAATTGAAGGTTCTTGTACTTGCTCTTTTCAAGTAGTAGTTTCTTTTTAAGACGTACATATTTTTCATTTCTATTTTGTTGGGTGCATGATATTGAAGATAATTAGAGTGTTGACATTGCATTGTCATATATTTTTGGTGTTTTAATTTTAATGTTAGTGTTTTAATTTTACGAAGACAACATAGATGTTAAATTTACTAGAATAAAATTGGGTCTATCATTTTTTATTTTATTTTTTTCCTCTTTATTAACTATATTTTGAAAGGATATATAAATAGACCGATTAAGGCAATATAAATAAACATGTATTATAGTTTTAGTAAGAGAATTTTATATCAAGGTAATATAAGTGTTAAATTTACTAGAATAAAATTGCTCTATCATTTTTCATTTTATTTATTTTTTCTTTTTTAACTATAGTTTTTAAAGAAGCATATAAATAGACCCATGCATCACATATAAATAAACATGTATTATAGCTTTAACAAACAAATTTTATAAGAAGGCATGAATAAGCGTTAAATTTCCATGGAAATAAAAATAAATTAAGAAATACTTTCAAATTTGGATTATTTGAAGCTAAGTTGAATTAGAAAGATTTGAATATGTGGAATGAACATAAAAATAAATTAGTAACTACTTTAAACATTCAGTTAAGTTGAAGCTAATTTGAATGAATTAGAGATTTGTAGTTGCATTGAATTAGAGATCTCTAGCTATTTTCTTCTTGCAATTCTCCAACCATCCAACCAGTAGAAACAACCTTTCTTGCTACTTAGCCTTCCAACAGATTTGTCTAAACAATAATATTTTGCACAAACTAACAATACATGTATAAATATATTAAATTCATTTTATTGAATTTGTTTTTTTACAAGGATCAGAAAACCAATTAAACATGGTTGAAAAATGCATATTATGCATAGAAGTTTCTTGTCATCCCAATCCAGGGCAAGCAATGATTACCTATGTGCGATGAAATATTGTGACGAAGAAATTCGTCCAAAGGAAAAGGAATGTACTTAGAAGAACAATAAATAATGAAGCATATTATATTGCATTGATAGAAGGCTTACGAAAATCTAGGGACATGGATCCAATGGAATTGTAGTCTTCACCAATTATGAACTTGTGCATAACCAGATGAAAGATGTGTACCAAGCTAAAGAGGAGAGGTTAAAACAACTGGAAGGAGAAGAAAGAAATATTGTCAGTCAATTTCAATCATTTATCATAACACATTGTGCAAATGTTAATAGGATGTGTAGTGATCTATTGTATGGGGAAATGCGAATTCAAAATTTGTGTGTGCAAGATGAATTATTGTTAAGAAGTTCTCCATCAATATTTATTGATGGACATTGTAAGATATATTTGATATGTGTGTGTTTTTTAGTTATCAATGTGTCATTTTTAAGGACCATGTGTTTTTTTAAATTCTATACCAAGTGTGCCCCCACTATGTAAGCACAACTTGATGAACTTGACATGTTTTATAAAATTTTGTATTTAATTTTCAAAATGTGCATGCTTTCAGCATTTGTGTTTTTAGTCTTGAGTATATTTGCAATGAAGAGCTTCAGATTGTTACTATATATTTAATCTATTATATATATATATATATATATATATATATATATATATATATATATATATATATAATATATATATATCTGTGTGTGTGTGTGTGTGTGTGTGTGTGTGTGCATTTACTTAAATGATAAATAAATAGAATCAGATGTATGTACACATAAATATTGAAAATTGATTTTCTACTTTTTTAAATGCTTCACTCATAATGTCATCGCATGATGGTGGTTGACATTCTTTGAGTGGTCATCAATATCAAGGTGGTCAATATTTTCTGGGTGGTCATCAATCTCAAGGTGGTCAACATTCTCTGGGTGGTTAACATTGTTTAGGTAAATTATACATATCTATATTGCATACATGTATTAATACATTTGTTCACATGTTTTTATATTTATGTAATTTTATATATTGATCAAGAGGGTGAAAATGTTGGTCCAAGTAGACGTAAGCAAAGTCAGGCAGTTCAAGAAGAAGGCCAGACGTGAACTACCTTTATCCATCTGATATTTTGAATGAGCCTCCTTGGGAGACAAACCACCAACAATGCACATTACAAAAGTACAAAACTCATTATTCTAAATTGAGGAAATATCTTGGGAGTTTTGAACTCCCTACATAGAGTAGAGAAAGCTTAGAAATATTTATGCACTCTCTAAGCTCATTTCTTGATGTTTACGAGAATCTTGGGCCAACCACGGATTCATTTATAAATATAATGAGGCATATAGAGGAAGCAGTGATGGGTCTCGATAAATGGGCAAAGGATAATTAAAGGGTTACAAAAGCAGATGGCAACTATATGTTTAATTTCAAAGAAGGGCTAGAAAGAAAGATGCTCAAGGTGAAAAATTTCAAGCACCCTGATATAGCTTGCCATTTGTATGATAGGTTCCTTGCAAAGTATGGAAAGCTTCCATGGAATGATGAAGTTCAAGTTTATGTTGAAAAAATATTTTATGCAAAAAAAAATTGGGCATGAAAACTGATTATAAGGACCTTCCATTCAAATATTACAGTATTGGGAAAGGTCGGTTATATAATTGTAAGGTCGTATTACATGATACTGAATTGCCTCCCCCTCATCCACCTTCGGTATGCCAACCTCCTCATCTGGTAACTTTGCGGTTAGACATGGATGTCACTTCTCAAATTAGTCGAGAAGGAAGGGATGCCATTATAGACAACATACACAGTGCATTGACTGAAAATGGTATCAGTCTAAACTAGCAAAGAGCACGAGCTAATGAACATGCTAATTTTGTATATAAAACAGATGAGGAGATAGATAATATGAATACTGAGGAGCTTAAAGCATATGCAAAGACCTGTTGTAATGGTTGGCAAGACCTAATTATTCATGAAGAAGAGGGTGTGGGATCAGTATGTGTCAATGGTCAGGTTGATACTTTGATATAATTTCTAATGATACATGTTAATGTCGATTCAAATACATTTTTTTATTTTTTTCCAGATATAACCTAACATAAATGTATCATATGTTCACCATTTACAGTTAACTCATTTGTTGAACGAAAATTTTGATAATGTCACGGTCTCAGGTTCAGGTTCCAATGAAGATATTTTGAGATATGTTAGTTTCTTTTAAGAGTTCATGTTGATACAGTTATTATTCTACTTTTATTATATCAATATCTTGTGACCTGACATATTTTTAAAATAAATAATTATGTATATATAATTCAATCTTAACAAATTCTGATTTTGATCAATCTTTTGGACATAGTGCCACCTTCTTCCTCCCTATTAGGAGATGTGCCACAAGTATTGAATAATTCACTTATGTTTTGTTATAAATTGAAGTGCAAGTTTCATTAAAAAATGATTTATAGATTTATCTTATAATTTGAAAATTTTGAAATTTTAGGTATGGGGAGATGATTTCCATTGTCCATGTACTTTAGTGATGGATTCGACAATGGGGATAGGATCATCTAAACAATTTGAAAAAGTTGTCTAACGATTTTTCTAATATTGTGAGTTTATGAATTTTCATGCATGCAATTTAAAATTTCTAATATATACATGTATATGTATTGTACAGGGCATCCAAGAGGGTGCAATGCAAGATGAACACCAAAGGGGCACAATGGAGGGCGAATACCATGAGGTATTGCATGGAATTTGAATTTTTTTATAATTTTGTTTTGATGGTATTAAATTCTAATTTAATTTTAAAACATTAAAATTTGATTTTTAAGTACATAATCTTATGTATATATGCAATTACACATGTTGTACAGGTCACCCATGATTGAATGGAGAACACGAGGAGGTTGATAAATTGTATATTTGAGCGATATTGTCTAAATTGATGCAAATTTTTATTTGACAACTTTTTAATGTTATATTAAGTTTTATCATGACATAAATTTTGGACATATTTAAAGTAAAACTCTTTATTATGAATTGATGCATCTTATTATTTGACAAATTTTTATTATATATTTTAAAATTTTGGACATATTTTAAATGTTAAACTCTTTGTTATGATTTAATGCATGATAATTTTGGATTTTATGTATATTTTGCATGGTACAATTTCCATGATGTATGGTTTGATGCTTAAAACTTGGTTTTTCATATTTAAGTTCATGAATATGTAGTGCAGTGAGAATAAATTCACATTTAGTTGGTACATTTTACATTTAATCATTCTTATACCTATAATGTTAGTAGATGATTCTTAGATTTTGTTTAATGTTGTTCTCTCTTGAATTATTTAAAATGAATATATTATAATTGCAAAATACGAAATGTGGTCTCCATTTTGTATTTGAATAATACATTAAGTATAATTTTATGTAGATGTCGAAAACAATGATAACTTAAAATTGCATTATAAAACATGGTACATGTACATTTTTCTTTCATGTATAGAAAGGCTACTATGGATGTCGGTTGATAGTTAACTTTTAATATAAAGTTGTTTGAATGCACATTCACATAAGTTAGATAAAATTGCATTATAAAACATGGCCCACAATTTGCATGTTGCATGCATGGTTTGATGCTTTTAAATGTTTTACATATTTTCATTTGGTTGGTACATTTTGATTCAATCATTCCTATAATGTTAGTAGATGATTATTAGGTTTTGTTTAGTTGTTTTGTCTTGGATTATCAAAATTGGATCTATTAAAATTGCAAATTACAAAATGTGGTTTGCATTTTTCCTTTGAATGAATCAAGTATAATTTGATGTAGATGTCTAAAAAAATGATAACATAAAATTGTATTATAAAATATGGTACATGTACATTTTTCATTCATGTATAGAAAGGATACCATGGATTTCGGTTGATAGTTAACTTTTAATATAAAGTTGTTTGAATGCACATTTACATAAGTTAGAGAAAATTGTATTATAAAACATGGCCCACAATTCTCATGATGCATGCATGGTTTGTTGCTTTTAAATGTTTTACATATTTGCATTTAGTTGGTACATTTTGCATTCAGTCATTCCTATAATGTTAGTAGATGATTATTAGGTTTTGTTTAAATTTGTTTTTTCTTGATTTATTTGAATTGAATCTATTAAAATTGCAAGTTACAAAATGTGGTCTGCATTTTACATTTGAATGAATCAAATATAATTCAATGTATATGTTTAAAACAATGATAACTTAAAATTGCATTAAAAAATATGGTACATGTACATTTTTCATTCATGTATAGAAAGGCTACTATGGATGCCGGTTGATAGTTAACTTTTAATATAAAGTTGTTTGAATTAATATTTACATAAGTTAGAGAAAATTGCATTATAAAACATGGCCCGCAATTTGCATGATGCATGCATGGTCTGATGCTTTTAAATGTTTTACATATTTGAATTTAGTTGGTACCTTTTGCATTCAACCATTTCTATAATGCTAGTATATGACTCTTAGGTTTTGTTTAAAGGTGTTTTTCCTTGACTTATTTAAATTGAATCTATTAAAATTGCAAATTACAAAATGTGGTCTGCATTTTGCATTTGAATGAATCAAGTATAATTTGATGTAGATGTCTAAAACAATGATAACTTAAAATTATATTATAAAATATGGCACATGTACATTTTTCATTCACGTATATAAATTCTACTATGGATGTCGGTTGATAGTTAAATTTTAATATAAAGTTGTTTGAATGCACATTTACATAAGATAGATAAAATTGCATTATAAAATATGACCCAAAATTTGCATGATGCATGCATGGCTTAATGCTTTTAAATGTTTTACATATTTGCATTTAGCTGGTACATTTTGCATTCAATCATTCCTACAACATTAGTAGATTATTCTTAGGTTTTGTTTAATGTTGTTTTGTCTTGACTTATTTAAAATGAATCTATAAAAATTGCAAATTACAAAATATAAAGTTGTTTGAATTCATATTTACATAAGTTAGATAAAATTTCATTATAAAACATGGCCCACAATTTTCATGATGCATGCATGGCTTGATTCTTTTAAATGTTTTACATATTTGCATTTAATTGGTACATTTTTCATTCAATCATTCCTATAATGTTAGTAGATGATTCTTAGGTTTTGTTTAAAGTTGTTTTGTCTTTACTTATTTAAAATGAATCTATTAAAATTGCAAATTGTAAAATTTGGTTTGAATTTTTCATTTGAATGAATCAAGTATAATTTGATGTAGATGTCTAAAACAATGATAACAATTTTCATGATGCATGTGCATGGTTTGATCCTTTTAAAGGTTTTACATATAATTTAAGTTATGAATATGTAGAAATGAAAGTAAATTTACATTTAGTTGGTACATTTTGCATTCAATCATTCCTATAATGTTAGTAAATGATTCTTAGTAAATTACTCAACCAAACACAATAAGAAATTAACAGAGACGTAACAACGCTTGACTCAACCAACCACAATCACAAATTAATAGAGTAGTAACGGCGCAATATACATCACAAATTAATAGATAAGTAAATCCCCAATACAGGTCTACATAAAAAGCATTATACATATCACTTTGTAACTCAATACAAGACCCATTTAGTATCATTTTCACATCATCACATTCTTAAGAATGTACAACTTAAGAGTGTACAAAAAGAAATGCCGATAATGTACATGAACTCTAAATTCTCAAAGATGAATCTAATTAGAAGAAATTATTGGGTAGTTCAATTAAAAAAATTCTAATGGAATGCCATATTCAACAACCAGTTCATGGTCAACTATTGACATTCTCCATTTTTTAAGTTTCAGTTCTTTTTTTTATTGAACTTCTATCAACTTTATGTGCACTGCACACACCTAGTGATTATATTGACAACTTATGACATTGGGTTGATAGTCTTGAAAGTAAACATTACTCTTAGTTTGGTGAGTTTCTTGGAAAAAATAACCTTTCAGTATAATAGACACTCTTTCATATATAAAATAGTTATCATCATAGTCTTCCAATAACTTCATCTTTCATTCAGTGCACCGCATCAAATAATACTTGACATTTTTTATGTTGTTAGTGGTTGCAAATACAACAAAAACATCTCATGCATAATAAAACAAGTGTAAATTAATATCATAATTTATATGAAATTAACTTTATCAATATCAACTTGATTTTATTATCTATTTCTAGATACTATATTTTAACTATTATCTAGATACTTATACACATTGACTTTAAAAACATAAAACACACACACACACACACACACACGGATATATATATTATTATATATATATATATATATAATATATATATATATATATATATATATATATAATTATATATATATATATATATTGAAATCAATTGAAATGTTAGCTTCTCTAACAAGATCAGAAACTCGATCACCTTCAGATGATATTATAGTCTCCTCTGATTCCATCCTTTGAAGCTTGCAACTTACATGTTCCCCTTCATATTTAGTTTTGTATGTTGCCAAGGTTTTACATATATATTGTTTTCACGAACATCATTGGATTGTGTGTCCTCTATGCAAACAGGACAAAAACAAGAATATTTTCTTTTATCAAATGCAAACATATTTTAGTAATCCTTTGATTTAATTGAATGCAATTTTCGAGTCCCTTTTATTGTTTCAGCTTCATATGTAATCGATCTATCTACATCTTTGAATCTAATATGCCAAAAAACCATATAATAAATTCAAACAAGAATTTAAATATGTTATTTAAAATATAGTTTATATATGTCGAAGATAATCATTGTCACACTCTTTAAACTATATAATTTATAAATGTTTAGCTTAGAAAATTAATAAAAATTATCATGTATTAAAACTATATACAAGTTAATTTGTACATATTTGTACATACCTTCATACCTCCCTTGAGGGGTTAGTCTAATATCTTAGTGCAACATCACACCATTGAACAACTTGTTCATCTGAGACAAGTCTGTTTTCAGAGCGGTCCATTGAGAGCTTTAAAGTGCTTGTTTTATACATGGCCCTGCACCATCATGTTCTCCTTTTCCATGACTAGTCTCAACGAAATTCCAATAATGTTTAATGTGGGTTTTCTTATTAAAAAAACACAACCAAAAGAATAATCATGAAGATTTGAATTGACCTATGCATCCATTTGACCATATCCAATGATCATTGAATTTTATTCCACGACATTTCAATTAGTCATAAATCTTATTGAAACAATGTTGTAGAAAATATGTATCATGTGTACGATCATCGCTAATATACAAGTGATATTCTTTAATAACATGTCGATTCTCACTAGTGTTTTATATATAATCAACATTTTGTTCAATATGTCTATATAGACTATGGACAAGCATGGAGACTTGGTCATAATGATAATATTCTCTCTATATTTTATTTTTTGCAACAAATGTATAATTATGTTCAAATTCAATTATTGAAAAAATGGTCCCCGAAGGAAACATTTCACGAGATTTTTTGAATTACAAGTCCTGCCATCAAGCTCTATGTGAATGCTTGGTGTACTTATAATTTTTTGTCTCAAATTTCTTCAAAAACTCTATCACAAGAATGTCTTTTTCTTGTATTTCAATCCTTTTAGCACTTGTACTATTATTTAAACTATTTGATGTATGGATATATTCATATCTCTTTCATTTCACTTTTAGGATACACAATGATTGATCATTTATATCAATAGAATATTTTTTGTGAAATAAAGTCAAATTTCCTCAATGATCACATTTTTACCACCAACACATTTCTTTTGGTAAAATAATTCACGACTTTCTCTTTCACATAGAATTTCGGATATGAAACCATGGATAGTGGAAGGAGGAGGTGAATTTGTCCAAAATATTTTACCAAAATTAAGGAAGGTGTCATAATGTAATTGAAATTCCACATGATAACAACAACAACAAGTGTCGCGTACAATGATAGGTTTAATATACCATGGTTTTTATTGCACAAAATTACTAATTGAGACATTAATTACATGATTCTCTTCTATGAAATTATTGAACAAATCTATCTGAGTGATGTCCAAGATATGTTTGCATGTTCTTCATACTGATTTCGTGTTATTCCTCTCTGCAGCACATCCCTTGCTTTTGGTGAAACAGATGATATTTTCATCCAATATTCATATATTATTTTCTTAGCATCTTCTCCAAGTCTATCTTTGTATGGTTGCATACAAATAACTATCCAACAAGTGAGCTCATCATTTACATCTATTTGTAATCGAAATTTCCTATGTTTATGCAATGTTTTTCGTGAGGTCCCTAATATTTTTTCCATAGATTTTACTAAACAATTTTTTTTAGTACTTGATGAAACCACTGCCATTTGTATTTCTCTATGTGCGGCTAGAACATTTTCGTTCTAGACCTTCCAATTTTTTGTAGAGCACTATTTATATTATGAGTCACATTTTACTTCACCTTTTTATCTTTCATTGATTTTCCAATAGCCAATAGAGTTGTAGCGTCTTTTAATTTCTTTGATGTTAAGATACCTCACAAAATTTGAGATTGAAATGTCACACTTTCATCTTTGAAGAGCTCTTCGATAATGACCTTAACACGATATCGTATAATATGGTCAATTTTTTTTATCTACATATATGTTAGTGTCAACATTTTCTAACATCTCATCATCAATATTGATTTCATCTGTACATATGAAAATTAAATGTAAATGGCTATAAATATTCATTAAATAATAAAATTAAGAAATAGAGTTTGAACGAAATTGAATTAATAAATATTATAATTTCAAATAAAAATGACATATATATATATATATATATATATATATATTATATATATATATATATAATATATATTATATATATATATATATATATATATATATATATATATATTCTATTGATGGTGATTCAACTTCTTCATTTAAATCGCTTTCAACATCTTCAACAACATCATCAATCATTGGTTCATTATCTTTTGCACTTTGTCTTTCAATATTTTTAACCTCATTATCAATGTTATGAGGGATATCTCTCTCTTTTCTCATTGCAAAATATTTTTCAAATTAGGTCATCAAATAAAAATTAAATTTCACAATACACTAGTTAAATTTTAAATATCATTTATAATATTTACATTTATATACTTGCTTCAACTTCTAGTTGAGATTGATTTTCCCTTTAAATATTTGCATGCTCTTCCTTCTTTCTTTTGTAATAGTTTCTCCCGTATTCTCTATGAGCCTCAATGTCTCTTGTTATATCATATTTTCTCTTGAAATTTATTTGATTTCCCTTGATAATTCAATCTATGTAGATTTTTAAAATCTAACCCAAAAAAGTCATTTTCAAAAAAATCCCGCAAAAAAAAACTCACTTTCAAAATTTAAACCAAAAAGCTCACTTTAAGAATTCAACACAAAAGAGTTACTTTAAAGAAAACTCACTTTAAAAATTCAGACAAAAACATTTAGCTTAAGAAAATCACTTAAAAAATTCAGCCTAAAAGACTTACTTTAAAAATTAAGCCCAAAAAACTTTAAAAATTAAGCTAAAAAATATCAATTTGAAAATTCAGCCCAAAAGACTTACTTTAAAAATTAAGCTACAAAATCTCACTTAAAAAATTCAACGCAAAAGACTTACTTTAAAAATTAAGCTAAAAAATATAACTTTGCCCAGAATATTTACTTTAAAAATTCAGTCCAAAAAGTTTCCTCCCAAAATACAGCCCAAAAAACTTGCGTTCAAAATTAACTCCAAAACATTCAACCCAAAAGCTTTACCTTAAAAGTTCGCTCCAAATGAGGAAAGTGTGTGAAAATGAAGTTTCGACTCCATTTATTTATATCATTTCAGGAGAAACATTTTTTCGGAGGGTTGCATCGTCTCATTTTTGCATTCCACGGAAAATATCAACAGATTTTTCACCGAAATTTTAAAAATAATTCGGACAAACTATTAATGTAATTCTACCGAATTATTTTTCCGTTTATTTTAATGGGCGTCAACGAAAAATAGAAGTTCGACCGAATGTAATTCAAATTCAGCCAAGCTATTTTGACCTGCAACTTTGCAACAACTCGGCTCTCATCACCTTTTTCTAACTTCAAAATGATTAAACTCTATCAATTTTGGTGAATTTACTATCGGAACAAAAACCAAAATTTTCAGACTTGAATCTACTTTCACTAGATATAAATTTTATGGAATTTCATAGAAATTTGTTAATTATAATTAATTTTCTAAAAACGGGTGTGCAAAAAAATTCTAAAGGTCATTATCATTCAGTGAAATCAAAAAATTGTATCTTCCAAAATAAGTTATAAAAAATATGAAAAATTTATGTTTCATTACATTGGTTCGTGTTATGTAATGAGTAGTTTTTATATTTTTAATTTATAGGTAATATGTTGAGAAATTTGACACTCCACTAAAGACCTTCAAAATTTGTAAATTTTTTATATTGGTTCAATTCAAAAAATTCTAGTAACTATGATGTATATCAGTTGGTTTCATAAATATAACGATGTCGAAGTAGATTCTGTCTAGATTGTTGCAACACATATTTCTTTTCAAAAACACCAAGTTAACAAAGAATACACTAGTGCTAAAAAACATGACGTGTTATGAATCCCTTGATTTTTAAAGAACACACAGTGAAAAATTGCTAAGTTAACATATCAAATGTGAATAAAAAAATTTCAAAAAATAAGTAATGGAAAGCTAAGAAAATTTCTGGAAAGTTTCCTTTTATTGTAGAATGAAATTCTAAACAGAAAAATTTCTTTGGCTTGCCGAAAGTTGAAGAGCTTCTAAAAATTATATTTTTTTTCTAAAAAAATGGCAAAAATTATAACCCAACTTCACATTTTCACCCTAATGTATTTCCTTGGTAGATGGAAATGATACCTGCAATTAGGGCATGTTGACTCCCAGGTACCTGATCCAACCCTAACCTTGGTCCCAAATAATTTGTTGATTTCGATGGGACAAGCCTTGCTTGAAGGTGGGTCTTAAGATATCCTACATCAACCAACATGAGTGCAAGACATAATGACTTGAAATATACATTATTTGAAGAACTCTTACAAATTTACAAACTTTTTTGGGAACCTTTCCCGCTAGTAACCTGGTTTTCAAGAAAAGTCCTTGTCGAGTTGCACAAGACAAGCTGGTTTTCACAAAAGAACTTATTTTTCTCTTTACTATTTTCATTTATTTATTTATTACAATGCTAACTTTCCTACTATACTGGAGAAAATATGTCCTCCAAGTGAAAGAGAAATTCCAATGAAGCCATGTGTGGATCAGGTACAAACATATATTCATAACGAGATTTAACATATTGATTTTAGAAGGTACATGAGCATGAAAAATCATCATTTTTGAAAGATCTGATACAAAGAGTATTTGAAGATGAGAGTGGTACTTTGACTGGATTTTGATTTGGAACCGATGCTTGATGTCATCCTGGTGGTATTGGCCCATTTCCTCATTTGAACCACTCGGACATTCCTCATTGGTCATGCCACACAAACTTGAATAATTGGTCTTGGGAATGCATAGAAGGCTTGCTGATGGGCATTTGAAAGTTTCTAGATATCCTTTTTATGTAGGCAAGAGGAATCGAGGAATACTTCCAAATCCTTTTCTGGTTGTGGAGAGATAAATAATTTCCTGAAATGTAGCGAGGATGAGCTCTTCCTTAGAGCCAAATATCCCATCTACTGCTAGGATTTGGGAAAGTTCTTCGAGGGACATTCTTCGAGCTCTGAATCATTCTTTAAATTTCTCCTGCTAGTTGATGATCTGTCTCAGCTCGCAACATGAATCAGTACACAGGGTTTATTACAGCGCCCCAAAAATGTTGTCTTTAAAGAGCTTGAATTTTTAATCTAAATGAATTAGAACTAATTGTAATAAAAGTCACCAAAATTGCTTAATTGGGCAACTAGACTTTGGACCGATCCCAAACCAAAGCATATGCATGGCTCTTCACTCACATTTTACCGTCTTCTTTTCCTTCTAGTTGCCCTAGAACTAAGATCACACAAAAACTTCTGAAAGAAATTATGCTCTTATCCTTTTAGCACCCCCTCGCAACGATGGAAAAAATGTTGGGGAAATTATATGTGTTATAATTTCAACATTAAATTATCAATCCAAGGTCATAAGACTTAGAGGCACAAGCGCAGGTAATGCAAAATTATAGCGTCTAATCTAAATTAACATATAGGAATTCTAGGATAAGGTGTTGAATAAAGTACGAAATTCATCTTCTTAAATTAATTTACAGAATTAGGTGCATAATCAGAATTTTTGTTTCTAAATCAGTTTACAAAATTAAGTACAGAACATAATTTTTGTTTCTAAATCAAAAACATTCTACAACTTACAATTTCCTAGCTTAGAACCAATCTGAATTAACACACACAGTTTCAGAAATAAATCTAAGTAAATCTCACTACGAAATCATGAAATAACAAATTATCTACTCTAATGATTAACCAAGCAAATAAAATAACACTCTATAAATGGCATGCAATTTCTAAATCATTAACACACACCTATACAAATAATCACACTATGTCTATGATCGGTTCTGAATATTCAAACAAAGCATAAGCTACAGGAGTCTCGTTCCATTGATATATAAATTCATAAGAAATAAACATAAGAAATTCAATTTAAAACATAAACCTCTGCTTCTTCATAAATTCGTTTCAAATTGAAACTTCCCTTTTCCAACTTTCATAAATTTGAAAGTGTAATCATGGAGTTACTCATATACGGAGTATGGTCATAACAATGCTCTAAGGCTTGCAAAAACTTAGGAGAAATGCACTTGTTATCTTTAATCCAAATGTATGAAAACAAAGAAACAACTTAAGTACGAAATTAAATGAAAAAGTTTTGAAAGTCACGAATGAAAGTAATGAGAATTCATTAAACTATTTTAATTAATTCTAAATTCAAATTCGAATAAACTACTATCCTCAAGGTCACACAATAAATCAAAAAGCAATTACATAATCTAGAATGAAGAAATAAATTAACAAAGGAACTAAATCTAATTCAATCCATCTGCAAGAAATTAAATATAAAAAAATGAATAATAACTAAAATTCACAGTTACATGATCTATGTTAACCCTGCAAACACGATGGGTTCAGGGGGCCTTTCCTTTCCATGTGCTCCAGGTCAAAACTCAATTCACAAAATGGAAACCAAAGCTACAACAACTCCATCATCCTTTATTCATCCAAAAAAAGTTTAATATACAACAACATTGTAGTTGTGCTTCCTCTCCTTCGTAGTTTCTCTATGTATAACCTACAACTCTTGTGTGTAACTCTCCTCTATAGACTATGCTCTCACAATTTTAGATCCAAAACTCAAGGATCTGATCTTAGCCAAATACCAACAAAATTATAAAAACACATTTCAAATGATGTTTTTGGAATTAGGTATGCTAAATTTGTCTTTGGAAATCTCATGATCCATGCATAGCATGATTGAGATCTACAATACCTAATTGCAACTCCATATAGCTTGAAAAAGAAACAAAATAAATATTCAACCCAAAATATATGGAACTGTGGCGGACTTGAAACTGTCAAACCCAACGATTATGTACTTAACTTAGAATTCTGGCACTGATTTTGTACTTAAAAATTGCGCTAACCATAACTTCTTCATGATGACGAATTTTGTCACACGATTTCTGAATTACTTGAATGAGGGTGTTTTGAACAAGCTTCATGTCTTAGAATCACAAGTTCTTCTTAATTTGATCACAAATTGAGATTGTAATCTACATCCATTCTGTACTTAACCTATAACAACTAGTTTAATTGACTTATGAATAATTTCTGCAATGAATCCCTGCAGTAAATAAACTTGGGAAAACCATCATTAGAAAATCATAACAAAGTTATCTCTAATAATTTAAAAGTTAAGAAAACTAATAATAATCAACCACGAAGTATAATAAATGAATTGGCCATAAATTGTGAAGTTATGATATGAAACGAATTAAAAATATAAGAATTTAGGTTATCAATAGTGGTAATATATTGTGGAAAAATAAGCATATTTTGAATCCTAATAGCCACATTACGATTTCCTCGTGAGTTTCAGTTTCTTTATCTGCCACGTTACCAATAATTGACGATTCACCACTTAAAACAAACCAAACCAACCTTAGTCATAGATAAGTTTGAGACGAAAGCATATTCTCAACATATTAATCGGAAGCAAGGACACCCAAGAAATATATGAGAGATTAAAATATGTGAACGAATTATTTCAAACTTGAAATTTAATTTTTATCATAATATACATGATATATAAAGTTACTACTTTATTTAAAATATAATACATAATAATATATAAAAGTTGAATGGGTGAAATATAATGAAATTTAATTAAATGTAATATAATTGTTACACACTTTATAAAAGTGAATTTGATTGCAACACATGGAAATCTATTCAAACTTCTAACCTTTTGAGTTATAAATAGTAATCACATCTTATCGCCAATGGTTTTTAGACCCTTATAAATAGTAATCTCATCTTATAAACAATGGATTTTAAAGTCCATATCTATTATAGGAGAGAATGAATATTTAGGGATGATTAAAACATTTTCACATAATTCAAGAATCAATTTAAAATACAAAAAATTGCAAATTGTATATATATTCCATGCTAATATCAAAAGTTCCAATTTAACTAAATCAAATATACATTATATCACTCATAAACCATCATTCTAAGTGAAAATAAAT
>APFE031590673.1:159384-171617 GCA_000404065.3 Pinus taeda | reverse complement strand
GGGGGCAGCGCCCCGAAATTTTTTTTTTTTGGACCCTATATTAGGTTCGGCGAACCTACCTATGGTTTTTTGGTCCATAGTTTTGGATGCAATGGTTTTCGGTCCATGGTATTGGATGCTTCGGCATGTATAAATATGTATTGTAACATTGAAAGGAATATAATGAAAAATCAAGCTGGTAGTCTCGGTTTTGAGATCCAGTGGGAAATCTCTGTGTGTTTTATGGATTATGCTCTCGCATTTTTATTTTCTTGTGATTTAGAATTCATATGCAGGTAATTTCTGTACGGGGTTAAAACCTACAGTAGTCCCCATATTGTTATTATTGTGCCCCATAAAATCCCACTATTGTTATTTTTGTGCCTTCACATTATTATTTTTATATTGACTCTAATTATATTATGACCCATTAGATTCCTATACATAGAAAAGAGGTCTTGTCATTTGTATGAGCCAAGAATTGTTCATTTGTGTAATGTAAAGGAGGTTTCCCCCTTGAAGAGGCTAATTTCTAAGACTTTGCTCTTTATTTTCTATATTTTTGTTAGATGGTTTCATAACAGACATATATTCTCTTCTCTTTTGTCTTGGTTCACACAGGTTTGATGAAATGAATTTTCTCAAGGGTCTAAAATCACAAGCGAAAGGTTTTTCTATGTGAGGGTTTTCTGGATCTCAGATGCTAGGACAAAACATGGCATTCTGGTCCCTAGACTCGGGCACATAATCCTATGAGAGCGAGAAGAGACCCTTCGATGTTGGTGCAAGGTCTTATGGGAGCGACTATGTCTTTAGGGATAGATCTGGAGGTATTGGTCCCTAGTCGCTTGCACAGAATGGTCCTGAGAGAGACCAGGCTCTCCCAAACGCATGCATAGTAACTTCAAGGGATTGACCAAAGGTTTTAGGTTTGTTGCACCCTAGTCACATGCATAGAGTCTTCCTCAAATTGACCGAGTAGTAACAGTTACCCTCACACAGTATTCGAGAGTGTGACCAGGGAGTTTTGGTTGCACAAAGATAGTGTTGATGAGAGTGACCATAGTTCAGAACTAGGGTTTGACATCTTGGCTTTAGTTGACTTTAGTGATCTGGTAGATATGGGTTTCTCTCTACTTTTATATAGATCTGTAGATTTGACTGATTAGGATCTGATGCAAACATATGTATTGGTATCATTGACAGTGACAACAATATTCAACAGTGTTTGACACAGTAACATCAGTGTACAAAAATTGACATCGGTTTGTAACAGTACATTGCAACCATCAGTATGAGGGTTTTGATTCCTAGCATCACTAGATTTGTTTCATAGATATCATTATTGTTTTGTTGCATAGATAAAGTTATGGATCATTGTGCTCTCTTTTGTTGCATCATTGGATGACGATCTAAGAAGAAGAATATTTTCAAGGGTTTCCCCATAGTGGATTTTTCCCTGGCCTTGGACCAATCCTATTGTCTCTATGAGTGTGCATTTTTTCTTCTAATGTTACTTTTATATTCCGCTACATTGATGATGATGGTGATGTTGTTTCTTTCTATGTAATTGCATATGCTGATGTATAATGTTGTACATATGAATAATGTAATCATTATATGGGATGAAATTAATGTATTAATGATGAAATGAAATTATCAAAGCAAAGAACAATGTCACCCCAAAAAAAAATTAACATGGTATCAACACTGGGCTAAAGAAAAGTCATGGAGATCACCTTGATGATGATGCCATTAATGGAAGCATGAAGAGGATGGTGGAGACCTAAAATATTTCTAGGGTTTAAGGAAAACCATAGTCATCTCGATGATTAGGGTTTGATGGATTATATAAGGTTAGGGTCGGAGATAAAACCCTGGTTTATGGAAAAGACTTGAGATTTGATGTATGAAACTCTAGCATGGTCTATGTGAAGATGCTAAAGAACTTGTGGGAGATTTGATGAAGCCCTAAGGCAACATTGGTATATGGACCATGGGAATTGATGTCTCCTAAATATTGGTTCAAGAGGTAGAGGATCACCTCTGATTAAAGATAATTACTTGTTGACTTATGATGCTTCTTACTTGTTAGACATATGGATATGATGACTGTGTTTGTTGCTTATGCATTTTAGTATATTGATGTTTCTAACCTCCTTGATGAGATGAGATGAGTAGATCGTTCTTGAGGATCATTTTGAGATGAATATCTAGAAACATACAAAGACATACTTGATGAAAAGATGACAGACTGCTTCAAGCGACCTATGTCTAATGAGTACTTGCTTAAGTATTTGAATACCACAAGGTATGCATGGTATGTTGTGTTTCATCCATTGGATTGGTAAACCTAAGGTATGATGATAATGCATCTTTCCTTAATGTCTCATACATGCATATGAAAGTGAGTTGGATATATGTCTCCTATGATGAAATTATGCAATTGGTGTTGAACATTTTGACCATCTTGAATTCTATGAGGGTATCGAATGTTCATACATTTATACTCTTAATGTTTGGTTAACATCTATGATCTGTTTGTTGGATATCTTGATCCTATAAAGAAGGCTATCACCTTGGCCCTAGAAAATGATACTCTTGATACTTGTCATGATGGATTTCATATATAAGGATAGTTCATTGATTCCTATACATGACTCTACTGGTAATGTTTGTGATAAGCATGATGGAAAGAGTAATTAACACTCTTGTTGTTTTGATAAAGTTTTATTAATGACCAAATCTGATCTCATTGGTCATGCAGTGCATGGTAACCTTGATGTGAGAGGTATAAGTGTAATATTGATATTCTAGATCTCTTACTACTTGTGGTCTTTTCTTGATGGCATATGGTTAAACTTGATATAGTAACTTGATGGAGTGACTTGATAGAAATTACTATTGTGTTCATAAGCTTTGAGATCTATATGCTGCGTTGAGTCTAACCTTTGATGAAAGATTGATGTCATGATTCTAATAGCCATATGTTTATGATCTAACGTATCTATTGTTGCATGACTCTAGTAGAGACATGTTTCTTACATGAATGAAGATGAATGATGTAGATCCCTAGTCAGAGGGAGAATATATTCTAAAGATTCTTATCCTTATTACTATTTGTATCTTATGCTGCTGAAGTATGACTTATGTGTGTTTGATATTATTGATTTGCACTAGATTCTCAGATTTGAAGCCTGTAGAGAAATTAGGGTTTTTTCTTTGGATACAGTCACAAATCTAGGAGATCTCGTCCATGGATGCACACATGCTAAGGGATAGACAACGTCCAAATATCTAAAGTCACTCTCATGCTAACTTGAAGGGAGCGACCATAGGTTTGACTATTGTTGACCATCATTTGAAGCTTTCTGAATCTATCTGAACTCTGAATCATGATGTCCCTAACCTATTCTACCATTTTTAATTGATTTTTGAAGTTGTTGAGTTAAATTATTGATCATATAATGAAGTATTATGCATCAAATAAGATGGTCACCTAGAATATGTCAGTATCACAAATGTATTGTAGATTTGTAGCAAGATCTCCTAGTAGGAAAAGCTTGATTGTTTTCCATAACATGAACATGTAGACAGGGCTTATGTTTGCAAGTGACCGAGACATACAGATACACATGTAACTATGTTTGTGGTACAAGAGATCTCTCTACGATATCATTTTGGACTTGACTTGATGTCTAGTGATCCAATTTGACAATTGTTGAGTTTCCCTAATATCGATATTATGTGGGCATGATGACTAATGTAGAAATTGACCTCCTTGTTATTAGCAAAATGGTTAAATTAATTGATCAGGTGGTCAAACTTATGCTCAAAAATAAAAGTTGTAAGGATGGTGTGGAATATGAACGACTGCATAGTGCTCTTCATCTTGAATCTAGCGCAACTCATTTCACATGAAACATAAACCGTATGCTCCCAGAAACGCGATATGGTCACTTTGTCAAACAATTAAAAATTTTGCAGGTGGATAAAAGGGATGCTAACTAGGCATCCGTAGCACCTAGGTTGCAACAGGAATATTCATGGAATATTTCATTGAGTTGGAATTATCCTATTGTTCCATGTGTTTTAGGTTTGGTCCAATGAGGAGGTGACACGTGGCTAAGCCGGAGGTTGCCACATGTCCTCCTAATGGCCTATCAAAATTTTGGTATTGCGAATAGGGTGGAGGCCGGACTCGACACCAAGGCCTCCATTATCATAGCACAACTACTTACCAACGAGCTTGCACATTAGGTCTTAACCAACTATGGTTTCGAGTTTTTATTAAAGATTAAAGCGACAAGACATGGGGTGGGGCACGCAGACTTAACCGCCCCCCATGTGAACACATAACCATAAGCTGTAGATAGTTGTTGTGACTGCCAAGATCACTGCCACCACTGAATGCTAGACAGCCCACATGTCAATGCTCCTCAAACCACTAGCATTAACTGTGACCGCTAGAGGGAGGGGGCCAGTGCTGGGGGCTAGCCCATGGGTGCATCGCCCCGATATGACCCAACTTTTGGTTTTAAGGGATTGGAGGAAAAATTAATGGTCCTACAAATTCACCCAAAATTTGGGGAATTTGTCACTCCGTTAGTGCAAAATGGGGAGAATTTGTAGGATGATGCCAAAGTTTGTGCAAATTGTAGAGTGAATAGTGAAGAAACTAGGAGAGGTCATAACTTCTCTAGTTTTCCACCAAATTGAATGCAAAAATAGGCTATATAGCCATTTTTGGATATTCTAGACACATTGGAGTAGGTTTCAGAAGAATTTGAGCATTGTAAACACATATTTTTACATTTTTTGAGCATAATAGAGAGGCCCAAGCCACTAGAAGGTGGACCAAGGAGATGTAGCCCAGGAGGGGTGAAATCCTTTATCATATTCCTGTTGTGATGTGTTTTTGTTGATATTATGTACATGTTTATGATGTTGTTCAGCTTCTTATTTATGTTAAAATTTCTCATACAATTAACATAAAAACTCATTTTACACTTGCAAAACTCATGAATCCTTAAGAACAATAAAAGCATTTTGTTTCTATTATGAGGAGGATCTTAGCACAACAATATAATATCCTAAATTAGATCATTTTGGTATCATAATGCTAGGTTTTCTTTGTGAAAGAAGGATTTAACTATTTTCAAGTTTATGTCATGCTTATAAGGTTAAAACTCAAAAGAGGAGACAGGAAGCTTGTTGGAAGCCCTAAAGTTGGGTCAAGGGGAAGGAGGGAAAGTTTGCCACAATCTCCAACACCAATTCATCCTTAAGTTGAATTTGAGACTCCAGAGAGCATGTCTCATTAATGAGAACCTACAAACATGACAGGGGATGAGAAGGCCTCTAGAAAGGCTTTCTTTGATGTGAGAGAGATGGTGAAGGTCCCCTATGAACAGATGAATACTAGGCTACAAGGTGAAAGTTCCAAACCTTCCAGAGGAGAAGGTTCTTTAGGAGGAGGTAATGGAAAAGGAGGTAATGGAAATGGAGACAAACCTCTACCCTCCCCGTCATCTTCTTCATCTTCTTCATCTTATTCTTCACAAGAATCTTCACCCTCTTCCACTAACACAACCCCTACCCGTATCGATCATCATACTTCAAAAGGAATTGGTAAAACACCTTTTTTAAAACTTGATGTTAAATTTGAGTTGCCCTGTATAATGGAGAAGTGAATGCAGAGAATCTTGATAATTAGATTCATCAGTTGGAGGAATATTGTAGAATTCAAAACCTTCAAGAGGATGACATAAAGATTCAGTTAACTTCCTTGAAAATGGAGGGTGCAACACTAGTATGGTTGGAATCAAAGACACAAGAGGAGATAAAAAACACGGTAAGACCTCAATTTCTTGGATTGATTTCATTGCTGCAATCAAAATACAATTTTACCCTCTAGCTTATATGCAAAAGGTCATCATGAATTAGCAGAACCTTAGACAACTTAAAGGTAAAAATGTGCAAGATTACACCCAACAATTCAGAAAAAGGTCTTTAATGCTAGGTGTAGATTTGCAATCACAAGGCACGTCGCTAAACTACATATGGGTTTTACACATTTACCTTAGGCATACTATCTTAATGTTTAATCCCAATAATATAGATGATGTGTGTGTGCAAGCCACTAATCTTGAGGCATGAGGGAAAAACACTCCAGAAGATGGTAGTAAAGATCCATTTAAGAGTAAAGGAAAAGAAAAGGGTTTCAAAGAGAAGGGAAATAAAAATGCATCTATCAAAAAAGGAGAGAAATTAACATCAAAACATTGTTCCAGAGAGGGTCACAATGAAGCTCATTGTTGGAAGCTTCGTCTCGAAATAAAACCAAAACTATTCAACAAGGGAAAACAAAAGACAACTACAACCACTCAACAATATTTGGGATCCGATTCAGGTGATGAAAATAAAATCATATCCATTGGTATAGAAGGAAAAGAATCCATTGCTAGCACTACTTCTTCAAATTCACAAAATGTAACTCCAAATGAAAAGAGGAGAATAGAACTTTTTCACATAAGGGTGATCTCAAAATATAACAAGATTTATACACTTTTTGATAGTGTCTCTCAAGCCAATCTTATCTATGAAAACATTGTCAAAAGTTTAAACTTAGAAACCATTCCACATCATAAACCATATCCACTTGGATGGGTGTGTGACAATGCACAATTAAAGGTTACTACAAAGTATAAACTAAAATTTTCCATTATTGCAAATTTCATAGATGAAGTGGAGCTTGATGTTGTGCCATTAGATATATGTGGCATAGTTTTGGGCAGCTTGTACCTAAATGACAGAAAAGCTATCTTCCATACAAATGAAAAACAAATATCATTTGTTAAAATATGGAGTAGAATGTATTGTGAGATCTCATAGCAAGAAACTCAATCTTTCACTTGTTAATGTCGGGCAGATGAAAAGACTAGTGAATTCAAGCAAGAATTTTGTGCTTCTAATGATCAAACCCAAGAATGATGTTCATAATAAAGATTTTAAAGGTTTTGATTCAAAATTGTAATTTGAATTGGTTGATTTAGGTAACCAATATGATGAGATGTTTCAGGAACCAATGGGATTACCTCCTAACAGAGGAATTCAACATGAGATACAGTTGCAACAAGTTTGTCCTCTTCCTAGCATTGGCATGTACAGGATGTTAATGATGGAAAGTGCAAACATTAAGAAGAAAATTCAAGAGTTGTTGAATAAAAGGAACATCAGACCATCTTCCACGCCATGTGTTTAACCTATTGTCTTGGTGCTGAAGAAGGATGGAACATGGCGCATGTGTGTGGACTTTTGTGCATTGAACAATATTACGGTAAAAAATCGTTACCCACTGCCTAGAATAGATGATTTACTTGATCAATTGAAAGATGCAGAGTATTTCACTAAGTTGGACTTAAGGATTTGCTACCATAAAATCAAAATAGTTGAAGGAGACATTTGAGACAACATTCAAACCAAAACAAGGTTTGTTTGAATGGCTAGTTATGCCTTTTAGTTTATGTAATTCTCCTGCTACATCCATGTGTGTGATGAATGAAGTGTTGAGGCCATTTATTGATGAGTTTGTTATAGTATACTTAGATGATGTCTTAATTTTCAGTAAATCTTGTGATCAACATGTCATGCATGTAAGAAAATTACTTGATGTCTTGAAATACGAACAGTTGTATCTTAAGATGTCAAAGTGTGAGTTTGGAAAGAATTATTTAGTTTACTTGGGTCATATTGTTGGAGGAGGTGAGTTGAAAATAGATCCCTCCAAGGTTGATATTGTTTGAATTGGGCAAGGCCTAAGATAGTTATTGAGGTAAGAATTTTTTTGGGAGCAACCCAATATTGGACAAAATTCATTGCTAACGTTTCTATTATGTTAGCTCCTTTGCATGCATTGACAAGCATGAAAAAGGCCTTCGATGCATTAAAGGAAAATATTAGTTCAGCTCTAGTACTTGCACTTCCAGACTTGAGATAGTCATTTGAGATTTAGACTGATGCGAGAGACTACACCATGGGTGCAGTCCTCTTGAAACATGGTAATCCTATTTGTTTTCATTCAAAAACTTTTAATGTTGCAGTGATTAACTATCCTACATATGACAAGGAATTGTATGCATTGGTGAAAAGTGTGAAAAAGTGGAAGCATACTTGATGGGTAAGGAAAAAATCATTCACACTAATCATAAAACATTGCAATACTTGTAATCTCAATCAAGGTTGCAGAAATGAAGGCACCTTTGATCGATGGGTTTTCTTCAGCAATTTCACTTAGTAATCAGGTATAAGGATGGTATATAATAAAGTTACTGATACGCTTTCTAGGCCTATTTTTAGTGCAACTACTTTACTCAAGCATAATTATGTTTCACATGAATGTTATATTGAGAAATATTTATTGGATAATGACTCTCAAGATGTTTATGCAAGCTTGAGTCAAGGTAACCAAGTAGAGGAATTGGATTATAATTTGCATGATAACTTGTTTTACCAACTTGGCAAGCTTTGTATTCCACAGGGAGAAATAGATATCATAAGAGAGGCACATAATTCTCTTTTTGCTGGTAATTTTGGTGTATGTAAGATGGTGGCACATCTACAAAGGTACTTTTATTGGCCTCGTATGCTTGAAAGTTGTCTCATTTTATTTAGGGATGTTCATTATGTGAAATTAGTAAGCCTAGCAATAGAAAGTTAGGATTGTACACACCACTTCCGGTTCCTTCATGACCGTGGTTCCTCCATGACCGTGGGAGAGTGTTTCTATGGATTTTGTAGGAGGTATTCCATTGCCAAAAAGAGATCATGATTATTTGTATGTAGTTGTTGATAGGTTCAACAAAATGTGTATTTTGATGCCATGTAAAAAGCATGCTACAGTTGAACAAATTGCTCGATTATTCTTTCAGAATGTATGGGTGCATTTTGGATTGCCCACATCCATTGTTAGTAATCAAGATTCTCGCTTTGTTGGGAATTTTTGGTCAAGCTTGTGGGATTCATAGACACCAAACTGGTAAAGAGTACAACTTTCCATTCACAAACAGATGGTCAAACAGAGGTAGAGAATAGAACAATGATACATCTTCTTCATGGGTATTACAACAAGCATTCTAAGTTTTGGGATGAAAATTTGCACTATATTCAACATTCGTACAACTTGGCCAAGCACTCTTCAACTCAAACATCGCCATTTGAGGCATGTTTTGGATACTTGTCTAAACATCCTTTGGATTTTATTTTTGGAAAAGATCTTGCTATTGATGGTCGTAGAGACATAGACAAAGCAAGAAATTTCATTGAGAAAATCCAATTGTTACACCAAAAAGTTCAAGAACAACTTGAATAGAATGAAGGCAAGTACAAAGTAAGGCATGAGAGGCATCGGGTATATTAAAAGTTCCAAGTCGGTGTTGAATTTTGGCTTCACATTAGCAAAGACAGGCTCCAAGGAGAAGGTAAAAATATAAAACCAATTAGATATTGTCCATTTAGAATTTTGGAAAAGATTGGTAACAATGCCTTCAGTGTGGATTTGCCTTCATATATGAAAATTTATGTTGTTGTTAATGTTGAGAATTTAAGGTTGTATGAGCCTCCTTTGATTGAATATCAAGGAGAGAATGTTCAAATTCTATTTACTGAAGACTTTTCTCCATAATTCCTTGATGAGCTTCAACAAGACACTATACCTGATAGGAAAACAAGGACATCAAAAAGGGGAAGTGTCGATTATCTCCGAATGGGGCTCAAGGGTACAAATTCTTCAAAACCCACATGAATAAGGTGAGGGAACTGTACCCTCACCTGTTGGAAAACTTAAAGTGATATTTTGGCATCCAACAGGCTTCTAGTTGGGAGGAGTGATTAGGTGCTCAACATTATGCTCAAAAATCAATGTTCTAAGATTGGTGTGGAACCTAAAAAATCACATAGTTCTCATCATCCTGAATCCAATGTAACTTGTTTCGCATGAAATGGACACCTATGCTCCTAGAAACCCGATATGTTCACTTTGTGAAACAAGTAAACCTTTTTGTAGGTGGATGACAAGGATGATGACTGGGCATCTGTACCATCTAGGTGGTAAGCAGAATATTCTCAAAATATTCCATTGAGTTTGAATTTTCCTATTGCTCCATGTGTTTTGGTTTTGGGCCAATGAGGAGGTGACATATGGGTAAACTGAAGGCCACGATGTGTCCTCCTAATGGCCTATCAAAATTTTGGTAAGGAGAACATGGCGGAGGTCGGGCTCAACCCTGCAACCTCCCTTAGCATATCGCAATGACTTACCAACAAGACTGCACATTGAGTGTTAACCAACTCTAGTTCCAAGTTGTTATTACAGATTAAATTGGCAGGATATGGGGGCGGGGGGGCAAACTTAACCACCCCCCATGTGAACACATAACTGCAAGTCACAAACAATTGTTGTGATCACTAAGGTCACTTCCACCACCGACCACTGGAAAAACCACATGTGAACACTCATCAAACCACTAGCATTAATTGTGAACACTAGAGGGAGGGGGCCAGTGTTGGGGGCTAGCCCTTAGACCCACGGCCCTCATATGACCCAACTTTTGGTTTTAAGGCCTCGGCAGTAAAATTAATGATCCTACAAATCCACCTAAAATTCAGGGAATTTTTTGCTCCATTAGCAGAAAATGGGGATAATTTGTAGGGTGATGGTGGATTTTGTGCAAATTGTAGAGCCAATAGTGGAGAGACTAGGACATGTCATAAATTCTATAGTTTTCGACCAAATTGGATGAAAAAGGAGGCTATATAGCCATTTTTGGACATTCTGGACTCATTGGATTAGGTTTCAAAAGTATTTGCGCATTGTAAACACCTATGTTTACACTTTTTTAGAATAATAGAGAGGCCCAAGCCATTAGAAGCGGGACCAAGGAGACGTAGCCCAGGAGGGGTGAATTCCTTTATCATGTTCCTATTGTGATGTGTTTTTGGTGATGTTCTATACATGTTTATGCTACTATTCAGTGTCTTATTTATGTTAAAATTGTTCATAAAATTAACATAAAAACTCATTTTACATTTTCAAAACTCATGAATCCTTAAGCACAATGAAAGCATTATGTTTCTAATTTGAGGAGGATATTAGCACACGAATATAATATTCTAAATCAAATCAATAATGATAGTTGTGATTTGGCATGAAAATTTGTACTAGCATCACTCATCCTTGATTTATGTATTTGCACCTATTGACAGGATGACTTGTACTATCATAATGATAACTTTAATAATGGTCATGATATGGCTTCAAAATTATGATGAGTTGATTTTCTTGTTGATGGTAACAACATTGAGTTCTGTAAGGAAGATTATGTTGGTTGAGCAAGGTATTATGCTTAGATCATTACAATCCATATATGTCTATATTTGCTAGTTACCTGATGAAGTCAGGATGATGAGTTCCAAGGTATAGCTTTGATATTGATTATGCTTTTGGTTTTATATCCTAATGATCTACTTATGACAAGTAATGAGCCTCTAATGATCTAAATCAGAGGGAGATGGCTTATGAAGCCTCAAATCATGTATCATGGAATGATGAATCAATTTATGTAATTTGGGATATAATTCCATATTGCAAAGCAATTGGAGTATTTTTTTGAATAATGAAAAATTCAAATCCTTGGATACTTTGATTTGAAGTTCAATATGTTGTTGAACTTGAAATGGCATATAACGGTTGATTGAAACATTGATGTTCCATTTTTTAACATTTGTATATATATATATATATATATATAATATATATATATATATATATAATATATATGATGTGCATAGAAGTTGAATAAATTCATGATTAAGCTGCTTCACTCACATAGAATTGCCACTGAGCATGGTTTGAAATGTTTGCATGAGGTGTCCTACTTTGAGAATGAGATATTTCTCTGATGATATGTGTCTACATAGATATATTATTGATATTTGAGATGTAAAAAGAGCTCCGGCGAAAATCACATAAGAAGATTATTGTCGACGCGTTTCGAACCAACTAGTGTGGCTCATCGTCAGGACAAGTTGAAGAAACAGATCAGGCTTTAGCAACTTAAATAGGCTGTGTAGAGACTCCAACGGCTATATAACAGCTATATTTGACCCTGGGACCAAGCTTATGAATAAATTTAATTTTATATTATTATATTATTGTTTTAATTCTAGAAATGAGAGAAATTAGGTAAGATTAATCA
>APFE031590673.1:124464-158819 GCA_000404065.3 Pinus taeda | reverse complement strand
AATTAAAACAATAATATAATAATATAAAATTAAATTTATTCATAACCTTGGTCCCAGGGTCAAATATAGCTGTTATATAGCCGTTGGAGTCTCTACACAGCCTATTTAAGTTGCTAAAGCCTGATCTGTTTCTTCAACTTGTCCTGACGATGAGCCACACTAGTTGGTTCGAAACGCGTCGACAATAATCTTCTTATGTGATTTTCGCCGAAGCTCTTTTTACAAATATGATGGATCACAGAAGCCTCAATTCTACAGATATTTGAGATTTTTGTTGATAAGAAAATTTGGATGTTGCTTTAGTATAAGATTTGCAATGATATCTTGGCTGAGAGGTCCATAGCATGACTGAAGTTGATCATGATGTTGCTATCATGGCTAGCTGTGAGGCAGGATAAAGAAGCTCCTTAGAGAGTTGTCTGAGCATGATTTGGATATTACATGGATACATTGTGATGACATGGAGTATGATATGATTGGCAGAAAATCCCATATTTATAGTTGGTGCCAAGATACTCTCATATATTGAGACAGTGCAACTGCTCAAAACAAGCCCAAGCTTTTTGTTGGCACCTCCTTAAGAGGGAGGATAATGATGGTATCATTTTGTGATTTATATGATTATATATTATCTGACATTTATTGTTCTATATGAGTAGGAAACAACTGTTGTTGAGGCAAGAAAATACCAAATTCGAGTATGATGAGAGTAGCGCTGGTCAGGGACACTGAGCCAACTCTCCCCCCTTGTTTGAGATCACAGTGTGAGGAATTGAGGGAGAAGGGATCCTGGGGTTGATTGAAGTCTAGACAATAGGGAGTTACCCCTATATGTTACCCATAGGGTTGGAGAATGTTTCTTCCCTATCTTCATAGGGTCAGAGAATTCTACTCCCCTATTTGGTATTTGCAGAGTATACCCTATTTTCAGTCATATCCACAAGCAGGCCAACCTGTCGTGAATAACACTCCTTGTTTGACCAATGAGTTGAGAGTGTACTTGGGGTGTACAACCCAAGTAGATTATGATGCAAGTTTTCTACCACATGACTATTTAGGGTCAGCAATGGGAATATCAATAGACAATAGGATGGGTTGAGATAATTAGATATGATTCTAGGTTGAGGGTAAGCTCCCTGATGAAATTCCATGGTCGAGGGTGTACTCCCCTATGTCATGAGTTATCATATTGCTCGGTATGGGTGGAAGATATTTCTCGCCGATGTGGTTCCAGGTTGAGATGTGCTCCTTGATGATATGCTCTCTGATGACGATTGATGATGATCTGAGTAGTAGACCACTGGAAGATATTCCAGATAGCAGCCTGATGGATAGAGGGTGGTAGCTAGAGCTCCCTTGTGGTAAGAAATTCTTCTTCTTCTAGATACTAGAATGTTCAACATATGAACAGGAACAATAAAGTAATGTGTTAGGTTACTATAATAATAGGGATCATAATTTTGAATTGACTATGTTAAGTCTTCTAATATTGTACATACATTTTGTTTTTTTGCAAATGTCGTCCATATTAAAAACTGAAAAGAGGGTATGTCCTAAAAGAATAATCAAAGGACCAAAAGAAAGAAACATAAAAAATATATAAAATATGAACCCCACAAAAAGAAACAAAAATAAATTCTGAAAGTGTTGCACATTCAAATGCCACTACTCTTAGTTTACTCTTCTTTTGCAAATAAAATTGTGTGCAGCTTGTCCAAAATCCCACAATTCGTGATAATCCTACAATTTAATCTTGATTATTCATGCTTTTAAAATTCATGTCATGATATTTAGTGAATAACGATCTAACCAAACCATTTAATCTTGGTAGATCCTTAGTTAGGTAGAGAATAAAAAGGAGCTCATAAGTTTAATTTGAGCCATTGGAAGATATAAGGTTAGAAATAAGTTAGTTTTCTTATCAAAAGAAAATAAAAGTGTCAGCAAACTCAAATGCACCCAATAAAGGAAAGACAAAATGTTAGAATAAATTGAAGGCTAGGTACAATACTTTCCAAAAATCGTAAGCATCATTTATGCTTATCAAAAAATATCATTTTAACCTTTCCCCTTGTAAAATCCCCTTCCCTTGTTTAAAATCCCTTTCCTAAGTGAGAAACCATTTTCCCTCTCTAAAATTCCTTTTTCCCTTCCTAAAAACCTTGTTTCCTCTCTTGAAAACCATTTCACCTTGTAAAATTCATTCCACTTAAAACAATCCCTTTCCCCTAATCCTAACCCATTTCCCCCTTGAAAAACCCCCATCCATAGCCCGATCTTTGATCAAATCCAACGGTCCCCATGCATTATCGCATCCCTCGATGTCCGATGTTTAAAACTAATGGGGGGTTGCAAAATGGGTGGTTTCACCCACCCTGTCCCTTACCACACGTCACCACTACATCTCATCGCATCCCCCCAGTCCCAAACTGCCATACCACCTTTCGTGGTGTGATAATCCACCAAACCGTTTCCAAATGTTAAGCGATAAAGCACCCATGTGCTAAATCACCCACATCATAAACCACCATGGTATTGTGCATTAAACAACTAATTCCCAAAGAAAATAAAAAAAACCCCAATATTTCATTTTTTCACGATTGCTGTGAATTGTGGAAAAAGACCAAAAGACCTCGCTAACTAGAATTTTAGCCCCTGCTGCCACCTGGACCCTGCCGCAGGTTATCCTTAGTTCTCTTCTCCATCAATTAAATATAGAAATTGATAAAATAATAAATTTAATGGCTTCCCAGAGCATTCAGAATGTAAACCCTCTTTAGCCTCTAGTGTCAGATGTTGAATACATTCCCTTAGCTGATAAAGACTTTAAATTGATATTGTGATAGATTCCAACCTTTTGGAGCTCCACTGCTAGAGCCATGAAAAATTCGTTGACAAGACAGATGATATCCATCTGTGGGATTCAAATTTTCCTAAATACATATTCCCATAGACCTTTCAATTCTTTGAACTTATTAGACTATGTTAGATCAACTATTTGCCTAATGAAAGAGTTTTAGTTACCCCAAACCAAGAGATCCTTTTCACAATCACTTCTCAATCCATCAATCAGATGCTACAGATCCAACCATAGCCAGATGAAGTGCCAATATCCATTGAAACCCTTACTGAACTCTACTTGAAGCTGGACTTTCCCAAAATATTCCAAATATTCCAGACTTTCCTTCCACCATCAGTAGAAACCGCAAAAAATAATCCTCCATACTCAGCATCCATTCTTTCTAAGAGAACTAGACAAATTGTCACCATACTATCATGTATTTTAGGGTATTTCACTGATGAATATGTGGATGCATCTATCCTTGGTTTCCTATCCATATTTTGCCTAGGTCAGCCTCGAGCTTCCACCATCAATTTTTCCCAATACCTAGCAAATGCAATGAATGATCAGCTAATCAAGCTGCTAGAAGAAGGAGTGTTCAAATACTCCTCAGTTTTGTTGATCTAAAATGGATTTTGGATAGACTCCTAAGTCTAAGTGTTCCTCACAGAGGAAAATGAAAGTCCAAGGAAGTTCCTAGAGATAGTCCCATTGCAGAGATCTTCTCCTTCTAAATCTATTGCAACTTGAATGGGAAAAAATGGACTTAGGATGCAGAATTTATCGTAGAAAGAAGATGCCCTATGTTCTTTAGAAAAAGAGGAAAAATCCTCTAAAATGAGGCAAAAACCCTTATAAATGGAAATCACATTGGAAGAGGGCCAAAGGCGGACTTAAGTGGAAAGGTGAAGCACCCCTGATTTCCGATCCTCGACATATCGAGTCGGAGGCAGGCATATGCATTAACATAAGGAAAGGATTGGGACGATGCGATATTGCGATCGCGGATATCAGCGGATCGCAATCGGTGATGCCACAAGGAAAAGGATGGATCCCCGGGCCAATGCAACTTTCGATTGTGATATATCGCATCGCAACGACACATCACAGCGATATAAATGGTTGATAACGCTGGACTCAATGGGTTTTATAAACCTGGCCATATAAATTTTGAGTTCCGTTAAAAGGGATTTTCCATGTATTAATGCGTTTTGGCATAAACACTGAAATACAAAGAAAGAAGGCCCTGAAGCGATGTGATATGATCTGGACCATCGGATCGCGGGATCAGATCAATAGCCAGGATTAAATAGGTGATCGACGATCCCCGATAGTAGGGCTATGCAATTTGCGATAGAGATAGCTAGACCCGATATAATTGTAGGGCAGATTCTATAATTTTGAAGTCTGGGAATTTTATTTTTCAATGTATTTTCCATGTAGTTGGAATTTAGCCCATACGCTTAAGCGATGTGATATTATGCCTAATGGTAGACCTGATAGGGATAGGGGCAATTTAATGGATTTTCAGGTCCGTAAATCACGCCCAATAGTCTATTTTTCAAAAATTCTCTGTGTAATGGGATTTTCCCAATTTTCGGGTTTTTGCCTATTAAATGGCCCTGATTCCTTCTGTAACCACTCCTAATCATTGATCCACACTGAAGCAGGCATTTTGATAGGTAATGATGCATTTTGCAGAGATGGAGCCACAGAGCCAGATGGCCAGTCTAACCAACAGGGAGCAGAGAAGCCACAGAGCCGCAGGGGAATGATTGAATCATAGAGAAATAGCCAGGGAAGCTAAAAAGCCTGGAAAATACCTCAAAGGAGGCAGAGAGCTCAATTAAGCAGGGGGAGTGAAAATGGGCAGCACAAAAAGCAAAATCTGAAGCGGAGATCATCCAAGGGAGTCACTTGGAGTTCAAGTGGAAAGCCAGAGGGTTGTAAACTGACAGAGAGCCGAAGAGGCCAGAGCTAGAGCTGAGAGCCAGAGTGAGAGTTGAGAGCTAGAGCAAGAGTTGAGAGCCAGAGCGAGAGCCGAGAGCCAGAAAGATGAGAGCTTCAAGAGCCAGGGATAGAATGGTGTCTAAACCCATTATTTTTGTGTTAGATAGTGGAGTTGAGCCAAGAGCTAAGGACTTTGTCATAATTCCAGAGAGCCTAGTTGAGTTGACTAGAGCTCATAGAGACATAGCCCAAGAGTTTTGGGTGAACTCCTAATTTATGTTGTTGTTATGAGTGATTGCTTGTTGCTGCATTGTATCTTCTCCTTTCTTTACTGTTATATGTATTTATATATCAGTTTCAGCACATTACATTATAACACATACACACTTTTAATAACAAACACCAGCATACACCTTATGTTCAAGCACATATTTAATTCCGCATTGGTTAATCATAAAGACATGGGAATATTTAAGCTTTGGAAGTGGGAGAGGTTCTTGTAAGTTAGACAAGAAGCCTAATTGCCCCATTATCAGATTAGGTGGTATCAGAGCCTCAGATTGATTAACCGCACCTTCAGGAAGGTTATATTAGAATGCTTGATTGATAGAGCAAACTTGCTTGTCTAAAAGGTGTTTAAACAGTGAGAGGTTGATTGTACGCTTGTTTGTAGACTGACTGTTGTTTGAGTTTATATTCCAGGAAGGACAAGAAGGAAGAAGGACCTCAAGGCAATCCTTGAAGCATAAGAGGTTTGTTGCAAAAGGTTGTTGGATCAAGCTCTTTATTAATATTGTTTGAAGTTTTTTTATTCATTGGCATAGTGACAACTTCTACAAGTGAGTCCTCAAATTCTTCTTTCTTCATCACAAGACTCTTTGATGAAGACATGAAGCAAGACTTGTCCTCCATGATGGATATGGTGAGAGAAATGTATGAGGATGGAAGAAAGAGCAACATACCTAGAGAGCAGTTGAATTCCATGAAGGAAGAGAAGCAATTGCTTTCTGACAAATTGCAGGAAATGCAGAGGCAACTTCATATTGCAAATATGAACCTGAGAAGGATGCATGAGTTGGAGACAAAACTCTTTGTTGCCCATGAAGCCTTAGTCAAGTATCAACTTGAAGAAGAGGTAAATCATTCTAGTTTGTCTTCAAATTCCTCTAAGAATGCTTATATTGGTTCTTTTGAAAAACATGCCAAAGGCATAGGTTCCAAGTTAATGTTCAAGATGGGCTATGAAGGAAACGGATTGGGAAAGCATGCAAAAGGTATTGTTGAACCAATAATTTTTAAGGAAAGGCCTAAGTATCTGGGTCTTAGCTGTGGACAATCTTATGGAAAGAGTTCCAAAGTTTCCATGAAGGCCATTGAAAGAGCTCCAAGAAGGAGTTGTATTGCAGAGTGTGAAAAGTGTATTAAGGAAGAATGCAATAGCTTGAAACATCATTTGTAGGATGCAGGTGTTCAAAGGCACACACTTGAACCAAAGAGTTGGGGAGACTCTAACGGACTTAAAGAGATTGATGGTGTTCCAAAGGGAGCCACTTCTTCATTCAATTCACCTCCTCATGAAGGCAATAAAGGTGAAAGAGGTAGGTATAAATCTAGTTCTAATCATTTTCCTTTTGACTGTGCAAAGCATAATAAATTTCCACATAGATATGGGAAAAGTATTGCTTTTTCCTTTTGTGGTTTGGATAATCATAATGTTTCTAGATGTTGGAAGAGAATGGCCACATACAGGAAACTTTTGAAGGAAAGGAAGCAAGAAACCAAAGGTCCATTGGACAAGGAAAATCATGTTGTAAAGAGGATGCACATGCAGTGCACTTACTGCCATAAGAAAGGACATCTTGCTGCAAAATGTTGGACTTTGAATCTAGCAATGCTTCCACAAAAGTTGAAGAAAGTGGAAATAGAAGATGGCAGAAATGGAAAGAAAGATTCCATGGATGATGTGTCTCAAGATGATTCACATGATGATGCTGATGTGTAGAAAAAGGTAGTACATTTGAAAGGGATTGGTAAGAAACAATTAGAGTTCTTATCCGATTAAGATTGCATGTCTATTGATGCATCTGTTTACATTTCTTGTTGCAACATTATATTTCATTTCAGCTTTGAAAGTACAGTGTGCTTAAGTGAAAGTTGAAGGATGAAATGCATGCATGAGCATGAGATGCATGAACACAAGGATGTTGATGACTTCCTTGTTTTTGAACATGTATGTGTAATTAACTTGCAGGGTTGATTTCTTTGACATGCATGTGATGCCATGTTAACTTGGAAGAAGTTAACTTAGTCTCCAAATGGAGATAAAGATGAAGTGTTTCATCTTTTGAAAAAGAGTCCTAATGGTCTTTTCCTACATGCTTGACTTGAAGGGTCAATTCTTTAAAAGCATGCTTTGTGGGCTTGCTATCTAGTCCATCATTTGTATGTAGATGTAAGACATGGAGGTATTCACAAGATGGGGAATCTATTCCTTTTGTTGAAGTAGGAGTTTAGGCCATCGAGTTGTTGTCTGTATTTCTATTGTTGTTAACAGTTGTTGTTGAAAGCTTGTAAAAAAGGTACAAATGAAAGTTTTTGTGGAGTAGATGTACTTCACATTTGTTTGAGCCACCTTGGAACAATGATCAAGGCGAAGAAGTTCAAACTACCTTCTATGACCATTTCAGCAAAAGTTCTGCATGAAGGAAAGAAGGAAGACAGTTCTTCTGAGGAGAACCAGCACATCCAGAAAGGAAAGTGGTCAGAGACTTTGTTTTAGAGGCACTGTGAAAGGAAAGTATGTGGAGGCTGAAAGAAGAGGGCCTTGTTACTCTCATTTACTGTTCAGATCAGTATGTTAGTCTTTTGGAGGCCAAAAGTTCTTTTAGTGGGAAGGTGTGATCTAAAATGGATTTTGGATAGTGTCCTATGTATAAGTGTTCCTCACAGAGGAAAATGAAAGTCCAAGGAAGTTCGTAGAGATAGCCCGATTGCAGAGATATTCTCATTCTGAATCTGCTGCAACTTAAATGGGAAAAAATGGCCTTAGGATGCAGAAGTTATCACAGAAAGAAGATGTCCTATGTTCTTTAGAAAAAGAGGAAAAATCCTCTAAAACGGGCAAAAAAAAACCCTTATAAAGGGAAATCACATCAGAAGAGGGACAAAGGCAGAGTTAAGCGGAAAGGGGAAGCACCCCCGATTGTCGATCCCCGACATATCGAGTCAGAGGCGGGCATATGCATTAACATAAGGAAAAGACGGAGTCAATGTGATATTGCAATCGCCGATATCAGGGGATCACAAACAGTGGTGCCACGAGGCAAAGGATGGACCCCTGCGCCAATGCAACTTGCGATATATCACATCGCAACGTCACGTCGTTGTGATATGAGGGGGTGATAACGCCAGACTTGATGGGTTTTATAAATCTAGCCATATAAATTTTGAGTTCCGTTAAAAGGGATTTTCCATGTATTAACGTGTTTCGGCATAAAAACCGAAATACAAAGGAAGAAGGCCCCAAAGAAATTCTATATGATTTGGACCATTGGATCGCAGGATTGGATTGATGACCAGGATTAAATTAGTGATTGGTTATCGACGATCCCCAACAGTAGGGCTATGCGATTTGCGATAGTGATAGCTAGACTTGATACGATTATAGGGAAGATTCTATAATTTTTGAAGTTCGAGAATTTAATTTTTCAATGTATTTGCCATGTAGTTGGAATTTATCTCATATGCTTAAGCGATGTGATATTATGCCTAATGGAAGACCCGATAGGGTTATAGGGGTGATTTAATGGATTTTCAGGTCTAGAAATCATGCCTGATAGTGTATTTTTCGAAAATTCTCTATGTAATGGGATTTTCTCAATTTTTAGGTTTTTGCCTATTAAACGGCACCGATTCCTTCTGTAACTACTTTTGATCATTGTTCCATGCTAAAGCGGGCATTTTGATAGGCAATGATGCATTTTGCAGCCACAGAGCCATAGAGCCACAGAGCCAGATGGCTAGTCTAACCAACAGGGAGCAGAGAAGCCACAGAGTTGCAAGGGAATGATTGAATCATAGAGAAATGGCCAAGGAAGCTGAGAAGCCTGGAAAATACCTGAAAGGAGGTAGAGAGCTCAATTGAGTAGGGTGGGTGAAAACAAGCAGCGGAGAAAGAAAAAGTTGAAGCACAGAGCAGTCGAGGGATTCACTTGGAGTTCAAGTGGAAAGCCAGAGGGATGTAAACTGAGAGAGAGCTGAAGAAGCCAGAGCTAGAGCCAAGAGGTAGAGTTGAGAGCCAGAGCCAGAGCTGAGAGCCAGAGCCAGAGCCGAGAGCCAGAAAGTCGAGATCTTCAAGAGCCAAGGATAAAATGGTGTCTAAACCCATTGTTTTTGTGTAAAACAGTGGAGTTGAGCCAAGAGGTTGTAAAAATGACTTTTCCATAATCCCGGAGAGCCTAGTTAAGTTGACTAGAGCTCACAGAGACATAGCCCAATAGTTTTGGGTGAACTCCTAATTAATATTGATGTTATGAGTGATTGCTTGCTGCTACATTGTATCTGCTACTGTATTTACTGTTATATGTATTTATATATCAGTTTGAGCACATTAAATTATAGCACATAAAAATTTTTAATAACAAACACCAGCATACACCTTATGTTCAAGCACATATTTAATTCCGGATTGGCTAATCATAAAGACTTGGGAATCTTTAAGCTTTGGAAGTGGGAGAGGTTCTTGTAAGTTAGATAAGAAGCCCAACTGCCCCATTATCAGATCATTTGTTCCATATGTTTTTATATTTCCAATCAGAAAGGTTTGCAGTTAGCCTCCAAAAACTAGACACAGAGGGTTATCCCCAATCTGTTGTCTTTTGGACATCCTTGATCAGAAAGGATTCCATAGAATCCAACTATAAATCTTCATTGATTCATTTTTTTATCCAGTTGTTAATACGCTAGGCAGTAGCATTCATCCTAGAATCAGTAAAGAGATAAAGAAGGTGTTACAGTTGTCAGATCAAAGTAAAATAGGAGATTGTTATTTATACCAGAATCATACAGAGATCAGAGTGTATGGAAGCCAACTAGTTCCATACAAGCTTCCCAAATCCCTCCCAATGAGGATATTATCTTTAGAATAAATTAGACAAATCTTGTATTCTGATGAGATCCATTTGCTTTCAGCTAAAAAGAAAACCCAATTCAAGATTCAAAACCAAATAGGGCCTTTTATATGCAATAATAGAAATGTTGGAAAGGAACCAGACAAATGTTTACAAGATTTCAAGTTCAGCTGTAGTTTCAAATGGCCTTATGACCCTTTGGGTGTCATAAGTAAGTTAAGAGTCAAATTCAAATTTACCCCTTTCATTCATTAGTCAAAACCTAAAATTAAAAGGTATTCCAACCAGTCAGAGTGGTTGGAAAACACTTTGCAGGAGGTGGATAAGCAACTTGATACTAGTTCCATCCTGCATACTCCAGACCCACAGGACATAAATTCAAAAAGAGCTAGAGAAAAAGGCTCTTACTCAGCAGAAACTACTTCTGATACTAAATTCAAGCGTGTGTGCAGAAAGAAAACCAAGCTAAATCTAGTAATACAGCAGGAAAAGACACTTGAAACAGAAAAAGAGATTATTATCAAGGATGATGCACCCAAAACACATATAGAAGAAACACCTCTGCCATAATCTTCCTATACACAAATCATTCAATATCAGAATAATGTAGAAGTTTCATCATCTAGCAAACCATTTGAGAAAGAGAAAGATATCATGGAGACCTACAAAGAGATTAAAATCAGAAATGAAACATTAAAGGTTGTTATATGTACACAATACTGGAAGCAAACTCCAAGTGATCATAGTAGGTCTCTTTCAGCTTTTGACCTCAAAAAAAGGAAAATGCAGATGACATTCCCGTAGCTAGAAGTAAAGGCCTCAAAAACTTTAGAAGATTATAAGAAAGCAACCTTTGAAATTCATGTGAAGGACGTGCATCCAATCGACCAAATTGAATTTCACAAACAGGCAGGAGAAATGTTATATTCGACCATGACACATAAAGCTCTAAGTGTCTAGAAATTGCAGAATTCTCTAGAAAATATACAGTCACAGTTAAAGCTAGAAAGATCCTCATCAAAAGAAAAAGACAACAAGATTAAGTCATTGGAAGATTTGGTAATTGAAATCGGCTATAATCCAACTGACATCAAGGCGACAGAAGAACTTATAAAAAAAGAAAAATGCAGACATAGCTGCACTGAAGAAACAGTTAAAGCTACCAGCCACTGAGCATCCACAAACGAGGAAGGTTTTAGAGACAGTTAATCAAAAGGATGAGATGATGAATTTAATCATCCATTTGACAACTCAACTAAAGGAAATGGAGACAGAAATGGATAAAATTGTACAACAAAAACAAGCTAGCATGGAAGCAATTTCCATTACTGCTATTCCCATAGTATCTACATCAGCACATGTATCAACACCAGTTCCTACAACTACAACAACAACAACATCGACAATACCAACCGTCCATCCCACTGATGAGGACAACCAATTGATTAAAGAAATGGAAGAGATGTCCATTCAAACAACACAAATTAATAATCTCAAAGAATAAGTAAATAGCTTAGAAGAGGAAAAGAAATGAGCAGAAGTAATGCATCAAGCTAAAAAACAAAAAGCCAATAGACTGAGTGATAAAATCCATAAGCTAGAAAAAGAGTTGTGACTAAAAGAGCCTTTAGCCGAAGCAAAGAAACATTTGTGGGCCAATATAATTAACTCGGTTAATGATATTTGGCCTTCTATATAGGTAATACTTGAGCAGAATGATTTGGTGAAGGAAGCTGGTGATGCAATTCAAAAGGTAAAAGCAGATCTTGGAAAGAAACCAGAGGAAGCCTCTAAAATAATCAAATTCCTAAATTCTAAAAACAGGTATGAATTAGAAGGTCTTGGGATAACCAACAGAACATAGAATATAATAGAAGTGAAGAAATCGATTTCCAAAAGAAATATGATGATATAGCTTGGGGAGAAATGTCAAAACATGAAACTTGCAGTAATCAAGTTTTTTGACAAGTTGATGTATTAATACAGAAGGATCTGTAATAAACTAATGAGACATGAAGACTATGATAAAAATATGAGGGAAGTAGCCAAAGAGACTTCCAATAGTTCATCCATGAAAGTTGTACCCATAGGCAAAGTGCTCCTCTAGACTTTAGAAAACTTCTTTTACCTCTAGCCTGAGGTAAATCGCCTTTTTATGAATAAGCCTACGTTTTCCAAATATACAGAAGTGGATGAGATTTAATTGAGGATGATGAAAATCAAACTTCTAGATGAAGAAACATGGGGAAAATGATGTGATTTACTATGAAGGGTGAATGGCACAACCATGGTGAAAGGAGTAGACAATGTGAAAGAAAAGAAGATGAAAGAAGTTGTTGAGTAACAACAATCAAATAAAAAGGGACAGATCTGAGTGAGTTAACAAGTGTCACTATCTTTTTGCATAAAGATATTTATTTTCCTTAAATAAATCCTACTTAGTTGACAGGATATTTTTGTAAAAGTTTTGTATAAGTACTTCATCATTCGAAGTATCAAGGGTGGATTTCTGAATATTTCCATAGTTGACTGATCTATTACGTGAGGGTTATTGTACCAGCTTCTAGTTGATAGATGGAACAAGTTATAAAGAAACTTCTTTATAGTATTCATATGTTGAGATATCTCAGTGAAGTACACATTTAAATTGTTCATGTTCTCTTTCTGAGTATTCCATAGACTTATATGTGTTCTAAATTTGAATGTTATAACAGGAGTTTTATTGCAAAATTTGCTTAAACATTACACTCTTCTTTTAATTGTTATACCTTTTCGTGTTTTCTTCTCATATTTGGTTTAGAGAATTCTTAATTTCCCTATGATCCCGATTGATTTTCTTCATTCTTCTTCATTATCTGGTTTAAGGAATTCTTAGTTCCTCCTTGATCCCGATTGAAAAATAATTTTACCATTCAGCCTTGAGATTTGATATTGCTCACGTATCTTTCCCTATAACACTTTCTTTATAGTTTGTTGTTGTTCTATTTTCAAAGTCATATTGAATCGATAGCCCAATGGAAAGTGAAAAAGAACCTATTCATCTAAATCATTGATTCCACCAACCAATCAAAACCAATCCAACTAAGCATACATAACTAGCCTATAATCGATTAAATAAACAAAGTTAAATCATATAGAGAGAGCCCTCTCTGAGTTTAGGAAGGCTAGATCCTAAGCTCCAAAGTAGGTTTGTAGTTACCTCTAATATTTTTTTTAACAAATTGAATAACCCTTGGAAATTTCGATGTGATAACATGATAAGAAAGAATAAGCAAAGGATAGATCTAGATGTATGATGATGATTTGTGATGATGAGACACTTGAGATGGAGATGGAAGGATTACTACATGACAGAGATGATTTATGATGATACATGATGACACTCGAAGATTCCATAATGGAATATTGTTCGATGGATAGATATTGGTAGATCGAATTTTTCCTGGATGAGAGGGAGTGTCAATTTTTAAAACTATGGTTAAAATCCACCTTGGATAGCCCAAACGACTGAGATGATCATTGAAATAGATTTCTCTTTTTGAGGGAACCAAAATGGACCTAAATATCACCCAATTTTGGTCAAGAGAAAGTTGAGTTATGAATTATTGTATTCATACATGTATTATGGAATGCGTTGGACCTAACCACATGAGTAACTTCTTGGGTCAGTCTTAACCCCAAGTGAACCCTTAGGAGAGCCTATCAATAGAATAGACCTCAAGATCATTTGGACATATCTCCTCTTCTATTTTGTCTTGGTTTGCACACGTTCAATGGAAGGAGTTTGCTCAAGGATCTGAAATCATAGGCGAAAGGTGTGCTTTGGGTTAGGGTCTTCTAGATCTCGGACATTGACATAGAACATGGCATTCTAGTCCTTGGACACTGGTACATAAGCCTATGAGAGTGACTAGAGACCCTTGGACACTAGCACAAATGCTTATGGGAGTGACTATGGCTTCAGAGATAGATATGGAGGCATTGGTACCTGGTTTCTTACACATAATGGTCTTGAGAGCAACCACGTTGTCTTGCAGACATGCACCATAACTTCAAGGGGGTAAACAAGTGTTTTAGGTGTGTTGCACCCTATTCGTATTTACAGATTCTTCCTGAGAGAGACCGAGAAGTCATAGTTGCCCTCACACAGTATCTTAGAGTGCGACTAGGGAATTTTGGTCTCACATAGATAGCGTTGATGAGAGTGACCAAAGTTCAGATCTAGGGTATGACATCTTGGATTAGGTTGACTTCAGTGATCTGGTAGATTTGGGTTTCTCTCTGTTTTTATACATATATGTAGATATGATTTGTGAGTATCCATTGCAAAAATATGTATTGGTCTCATTGACAGTGACAACAGTACTCAACAATGTTTGGCATAGTGACATCAGTATACAATAGTTGATATTAGTTTGTGAAATAACATTATAGCCATCAGTATGAGAGTTTTGATTCCTAGCATGATTAGATATGTTTCATAGATATCATTATTTTTTTGTTGCATATATAAATTTATTAATCATTGTACTCTCTTTTCCTACATAATTTGATGACAATATAAGAAGAAGAACATTTGCAAGGGTTTTCCCCATAGTGGGGTTTTCCTTGGTCTTGGACCAATCCCGTGTCTCTATGTGTGTGCATTCTTTCTTCTACTATTCCTTTTATATTCCACTACATTGATGATGATGGTGATGTTATTTATTTCTATGTAATTGCATATGTTGATGTATAATGGTGTAGATCTGAATAACATAATGATGATATTGGGTGAACTTAATGTATTAATGATGAAATGCAATTATTAAGGAAAATAACAATGTCACACTAAGAAATTTTAACACACCAAACATTTTATTCTAGGTTAGATTTTATTGAGCAGGTACATTAGTTTTGGTTCAATTTTTCTTCTTAAGCGTTGTATTTTATTGTAATGGCATTGTTGCTAATTTCCAGCTTTTGGGTTGCATGTTATATATGTTTACCAACTCTTTGGTTTCGATTCTACAGGATCCCATTAGAAAAAATGTCCAAGGTCTTATTGGGTTTTTTCTTCGCTCTTTACAGGTTTTTATTATGGTCTTCTCTCTTACCAAGGTCTCTCCACAAACCCTTGTTCTGGTTCTTGATATTGAACCTCTATCCTATGAATAGAGAGGATGGTCTAGCCTTGCTTAATGTGAGCTTAATTTCTTTGGATGCAAGTATAAAGTTTGGTACCATAGTCAGTTTTGGAGTTAATCTTAATATTTTCTCCACAATCTTCCATGTTTTTAATTTCCTATCCTCCTTTCTAACTTCTCAGGCTTTCTCGTTCTCGGCCGCAAACAAGGCCTCACAAATTTACGCATAATTAAATTGTGTTATGACATGAGAGGGTTTACCACCAATTGAGTGTCTCTATAACCCTTGTGCCAAGGGTTTTATCCACACGTAAGACAAACCCCTCAGATGGATTTAGATTTGATTCTAACTTAATAGTTTTGGAGCACAAAATATAGTTCCCATGACTCTAATGGGTTGATTGTTGTTTGAAACCATTCCATCTATGGGCATTGTGTCTTAGTTCTTGATGGCGATCATCCTTAGGATACAACACGACACACAAATAGGTAATTCCCCCCAGAGTTCCGACTACCACCTGCATGTTCAAATGACTGGGATTTTTACTAATTGTTCCTCTCGCTTTCCAGATACCTTCATATGGTGCATATATCAAGGTGACAATTTTCAAGTTTTATTTCTCCTTGTAATCTCTATGCTTGCATAATTTTCCTGAGCACAATAACCCTTTCTTTTTCTTGCTAAATGTGAGCTTAATTTATTTGGTTGTAGGTATAAAGTTGGTACCATAGTCGATTTTGGAGTTAAGCCTAGGGTTTTTTCCACAATCTTCTAGGTTTTTAATGATCCAATTGAATCCATTTCATAACTGAATCGGTTTCATCTTTTCATATCCTCATCCACTTCAATTTCCTCATCTGCCACGTTACCATATCCTTGCCCTATTTAAATTTGTTATCTACAATGTTACCATATCCTCATCCGCTTCAATTTCCTTATCTACCACATTATCAGCACTTGACAATCCACCACTTAAAAGAAACCCAACAAAACCTAGCCATAGAGAAGTTTCAAATGAAAATATATTCTCAGCATATTAAATCTATGCCATTGATTTAAAAATTCAACTAACCTTCATCCACTCGAAAGTTGAAATATATACACCTTCGACAAATTGTCTCTCAGTCAATTTTCTAATCACATTTGAATTTATAATATCATAGGGATTAACAAAATGAAGTCGTTAGTTTAAATTAGATCATTTTAAAATTAATCTATCTAATTTTATTGTCACGATTAGATTTATGAAAACATTATATTCAAGATAAAATATAAAATGGTTTATGAATTTAAAAAATAAATTATATTAAAATAAATATATTATATATATATAATGATATGATGAATAAAAATAGTTCATGAATTCAAGTAATAAGAAAGAATATAATAGAAAGAATATATTTTAAAAAAATAAAAGATTAAAAATAATTTTTAATATTTTAGTTTATTACTTATTAATTTTAATATGTTTTATTTAATATGTACTTTACTTTATATTTTTAATCAAATGACATTTGTTAAATAAGTAAATATAAAAAAATTAACCTGAAATTCAAAATTTACACTTACTTCGTAATATAATAATGGACGATCTTAATTAAATTAAATTTAATATTTTTAATAGATTATAAATAAAAAAATATACTAAATGTAACTGCATTCTTTGTTACGTTATGGTGCATTTTAGTGCCGTTAGAAATCATAATTTGATATTAATATTATAAACATGTATCCTAAAAATAAACCTAGATAGCTTCTTATTATTGTTTTTCTTATGGGTTAAGAAATAGACGAGATTAACATATGAATGACTTGATTTAATTATATAAGCATAAATGGTAAACGGATAATATTTATTTTTTTAGAATTTTAAAATAAATATTAGAATAATAAGTGTAATCTAAGTATTTATGGGATATTTATAAATAATTTTTTTTTTAAGTTTTACAAGAATATAATTTTATCATGTTTAATATATTGCTGAGATCTGGGTGATATATTGGATATTATGAGTAAATGTCAATAGGGTTTTGGATAAATCATGATCATGTGCTTTATTAAAACACCTTGATGTGAAGTATTTGGTTCAATTCCGTGCTCTCATTGGGGTGATATATTGGACATGACTAGTAAATGTCAATAGCGTCTTCGATATATGGTGATCATTTGGAAATGATGAAGTTGTAGTCTTGCCAAGCTTACAAAAAAGTAAAAATAATTAATTCATTTTCTTTTCAATAATATATAATTTTTTCCTATTTTATTTAGTTTTTTTTACGTTTTTCTAATCAAAATTATATAAAATAATAATTTTAATTAGATTCCATATATTTAAAACATCATTATTATATATTAAATACTAAAATACATAAATGCATAAGGCACTAACAATTATATCAAATAATGATACATATAAATACATAAATATTTTTTAATTAATTTTAGTAAATCTCTCAACATCACATTAATTTAGAAATTAAGCTAGTTGGAGAATATCTTTCAACCCAACGACATCTAATGAGCTCTTAAATGATATGAGAAGACTCCTTCTAGAACCAATCATTACACCTAAGAAAAGTAGGAGTTATATATTCCAACGCTCTATGTTAATGATGGCTCGTTTTAACCTCCATTAACTGAGTTATTAACCAAAATATTATTTCAAACACATGATCCACTATAAAGTGATAAACCTCGTAATTAGCAAATTCTATATATGATCCAACCTTACATTTACAAACATTACCAAAATATTCATGTTCATATAACGAAACACATTTTCACTTGAATATATGTGTAACTATTTGTTGCAACCATCGGTCTACTAGGATGTCCTTCATCTACATGGTTCATTGAACCATCATATCTTCATACGTGTACATGTAGCTTTAACTCCCCTCGCATTATCATAGTGTCTTAGCTTACCCGTGTAACTATTTGTTGCAACCATCGGTCTACTAGGATGTCCTTGATCTACATGGTTCATTGAACCATCATATCTTCATACGTGTACATGTAGCTTTAACTCCCCTCGAATTATCATAGTGTCTTAGCTTACCCATAGCTATGCTCCTGATGCTTAGCATTATGTTCACTAATCCTTCAAGATTATTTTGTACAATATTAGTTTGATGAAATTTTTTCTTTCATCTTAATAAGTTACCTAGACATAACTATATCATACCTATTTTACATTTGTATAAATGTATGCTTTCAGTTTTAATAAATCAATTTTTCATCATGGAGTTTATTCACAAGCATATCTATAGTGGTATCAGAGCTTGATGAATTATAAACTCCATTTTTTGGTTTGTTGAAGATTGAAACAAGTTGCAATCGCATTTGTAAAGTAGATAAAGGGACATGTGGATTTAATTGTGGGTGAATTGAGGGTTAAATCCTCTTGATGTTGTGCCTGTGCTTGATAGTTGACATGGATTGCAGTCAAAAGTGAAGAGTGCCATGAGGAATTGAGGATTAACGAGCAACTGGAGTTGTTATCTTCTTGACATCATTTGTGTTGGGGTCATAGCGAGCTGGAACTCACGTTGGAAGGGTATTCATGTTGTTAAGGCATGAATGTCATTAAACTAAACAAAGGTATGAGGCCACAACATTGTTCATAATGTGCAAATATTCAATAGGTCGAAATTAGGTGTCATCATATATGTGATTGGTGTATAATGAAAAAGTGGTTGTCTTGTATAAAATATGTGTGTGGTTTTTGTATTAGTGTGATATCTTCTATACTTGCCTACAACTGCACAAGAAATAAAACTGTTAACTTGAGGATCACATCAGTCTTGACTTTGACATTTCAAATCCTTTTAGCTCTAAAATTTGGCTACTAATACCAGGGTTGTACAAAGAACATGTGGTTAACAATGTCCTTGCTATATGGAGTTTGAAAGATTCATGGACTAACTATCAAGATATTTTTTTTTAGATGTTTGAAGAATATTTTTGCATAAAAAAAATAAAAGAAAAACACTATATAGAAAGAAATCATTATATTGACTATGAAGTGGAGTTGCATGGATGAAGTAAAATTTTGAACTTGTATGGTTTTGGGCTTTGAGAAGATAAATGAAGTTTTTGAGGGTTATTTAATGATTGTCTACCAAGTACTTTTGCAATTATGACTTCATTGATCTCTTTCTATGCGCGTCTTCTGCAACTTGGCCTCTCCTCAGGCACTTCTCTCAGCAGCTTTACTAACGCCTCTGTTGCAGCCTTACTGATACTTAGAAGAATATATCAAGCGAACAACTCAACTTAGAGTAAAAAGGTGTGCAAAGCTTTTATTAACTCAAAAGGGAAACTTACAAAGCATTTCAATATGAAAACAAGAAATCTCAAAGTTTTGAAGCACTCAGTCCAACAACGCGTGCTTGTCTTCTACCAATTTCTTATTTTATAGACTCTTTTTTTTTTTAGACATGACACAAAGTGGAAATAATTGAGGGTCCTGTCAGCATTTCCATAGTCCAATGGTGTCTACTCAATATTTCAATACAATAATTCAAAAGCACACTAAAGACAATAATTCAAAGTAGAAATATTTGAGGGTCCTGTCGGCATTTGATGCAGGAGCATTCAGCCCAAGGGAAATCATTGTAAATAGTAGACATAGGGGGTTCATACATTTTTGGAATTAGTTTCCTAAGTTCCAAGTCAGTTTAATATTTAGGCTTTTAAGTGTGATTTAATTAGATATTCTCAAAATAAATAAATGAGAACATTGGAACTAGGGAGATATTTTAGGCATAAAAGGAATGGATGTGGATCATTAAGTGATAAGGAGACTTTTCTATTTTAAAACAGGGAAAAGATGGAATAAAGCCTCAACATGCTTCTGTTAGATGTATGCATTGCATGTAGAGCTTTAAAGCTTTTATGTTTAAATCGTTATGTAAAGCATGTTTTTGTATTGGATATGGACCGAGAAGGCCTATCCTTAATTATAAATAAAGAGGCAGCAAAGCTTTCATTAGAGAGAGAGGAGCGATGCCAAAAGTATCATTATGAAAATTCCTCTTGGCGTTCTGAAGAAAAATCGATGATATCTTGTTAAATTGTATGGATGTACTCAATGATTGGCTTTCCTGTGTATTGATGCGTTGAGTAGTTATTATGTTGTTTATTGAAAGGCTGGAAACGCCTTCCTATTCTCTGTTGGATGCATTACTATGTATTGAGCATTCGGTTGTTTCTTTCGCTGTAACGATTGCACCATTTTAAATTCGTTTTTATTACAGTCAAAGAAAAACCTCTGTTTGCGCAGAGTAATGGCATAGGAGCCAAATATTATTAGGACGGATCGGGAGGCGTCGAGATCCCCCTTATCAGAGATTAAACGTCTTATGTAAGAGTTGCGGTCACATCACAGTTATTTGGAGGGACCAGGGAGCTACATATAGTGGCAGAAATTAATCTGAAAGTTTCCACAACGAGTTTACATCCGGGCAAGGACAGGCAGCACAGTTTGGATTCTCATTTTGGACTTGGGGGTTTCTGTCTGGATTTTCTTCCTCCTCAAGCTTTGTGGAAGTTGCATTTGCTAGTGAAGCTGTGACACCAAATGTGCTTTATGAAGTTAGTGAATTATTTGAATTTGGAATACAGTTAATTTACCTTGGAGCTTTAATTAGCTTGGAGCTTTAATTTGCCTCTTTTTTCAACGTGATTAAAAATGCCTCGCTATGATGATCGTTCTGGAAACACACGGCTCTAGGTTGGCCAACTGTCTTCTTTTACCTGTACCCGTGATCTTGAGGATCTTTTCAACAGATATGGAAGGTTGGTCGGTTCTTACTCGGCCTAGAGTTCGAATGTTCGATGATGGCAACCATAGCGCAATTGAGGTCCGCCCAGGTTTCCAGTATTGGTAATGCAAATTCTTTGGAAGGCAGGCAATCGGGGTTTGACAGTGGGGTATTCATGAATTTAAAAAGGATATTTTCAGACCACCATTATTACTGAAATTAAATATTCCAGAACTGATGTGGGGGCTCAAAAGCTTTCGAGGCTGATGTATGCACTGGCAGAATAAAGATTAAAGTGGAAAATAAAACAATTTTACATGAGCTTTATGAGCAGCAGGGGAAGAGTCCTTACTATGACAATCTTAGGCATCCAGTTAGAGACTTGAATCCACTTATTCAAAGTGGAGTTCGTGGCATTACTAGCAATCCTACAATTTTTGAAAAATCCATAATATCTTCAGGTGCTTATGATGACGAGTTCAAGCAACTTATCAATCAAGGAAAATGAGTTGAGGACACTTACTGGGAGATTGTAATAAAAGATATCCAAGATGCATGTTTATAAGCAGAGTGTTTAAAGATTCTGGGTTTTGAAGGGTAGGCCTTGCATCAGGTGGTATCAAAGCTAGAATGCTTTGTTGAAGATGTTTGTTTTTTTTTTTTTAGAACTGAAATATGATGAATTATTGAAAGGAAGATCAGATTTTTAAATTTGATATGCAAGCTACACAAATGCAGTGAAGAAGATTGCAGAAGTGGAAAGAAGACAAGATCATGCAGGATCTTAAAGGTGAGATGATTTTTTTTTTGAAATTTATAATTGAAGTTTATGGTTGCAGAGAAGATGATGGCAATGAACCTGGCATTCAGCTGAAGGCTGGATAGGGAGGACAATTGCAAGGTCCTCAAGAGAAAAGTGAGTTGAAGAGATAGCCTAGAGAGAGTAGAGGAGTGCTCAAGAGGTTCCAGAGGCAGTCAACCAGTACTTACCAAAAGACTGAGTGAGGAGAGTTTGGTGAGGTAAGTGGGAGCAAGAGCGATTGCTGTTGCATAGGCTAGTACAACTCATGGTGAGTGAGAAACTCATGAGGAAGCAGTCTGCGAGAGGGAGAGAGACTTTCAGAGGAAAAGGAAATCAAGGCGGTAGTGGAAGATCTACAACACCTAAAGAAGGAGCTAGCAGTAGCTCAACCCAGCATGCAACCACAGGAGGTGATGCAAGAGGCAGAGGGAGTTTTTCTAGAGGAAGAAGAGGTTCAGATAAATGCCACAGAGATGAGATGACTGCAAAAGTTCAAGAAAGAAAGATCGTAGTAATGAAGGTACAATTGAAGTACTAGAAGAATGGCTACAAGAGCAGGAAAATAAGAATAGAAAATGACTCTTTCCACTGAAGATAAAGAGAGTGATTTGGCGACAATTGCAAAGGAGGTTGAGGCAAATTGTGATTGCCTTGTTGAAAAAGGGACTTAGAGTTCTTGTGCGAGGGATGAAATTTGAAGATTCCACATGTAGATCTGATCAAAGGGAAGTGCTGAAGGAAGCAGTCAAGACTAAAAGGTCTTGCAGTTTTAAAACTGATGAGTTGTGTGTGTTTGCAGGTGTAGAGGAGGTTTCCATTGGTGAAATAGAGGAGAAGATCATTGATGATTTCTTGAGTTATTGGGTAAATCCAGATCAGCTGGATAATGTAAAACCGTGTATTTTTGTAGCTGACAATTGTGATGTGATTACAGGTTTTACTGAGGAGGTTGTGCAATCTTGTGAAACTGATACAGCACAAGAGGAAGTTCTTATGGATGCAGAAGAAGTGGATCAGTCTATAGCACGGATAAGTGAAGCAACAGTTGAGTCTATTAAACTTGGTGATTTTCAAACTGAAATATTATGTGTGAATGCAGAGACTATAAGTGATGATGGTATGCTTCAACAATATAACAGAGAAATTGCATTGTTGGAATATTGGTTGGAGAATCCAGAGTATGACAGGGAGATTGTAGAAGAAAGAGTTCAGTGCAGTGAACAAGAGGAAAAAGGCCTATCCTTAATTATAAATAAAGAGGCAGCAAAGCTCTCATTAGAGAGAGAGGAGCGATGCCAGAAGTATCATTATGAAAATTACTCTTGGCGTTCTGAAGAAAAATCGATGATATCTTGTTAAATTGTATGGATGTACTCAATGATTGGCTTTCCTGTGTATTGATGCGTCGAGTAGTTATTATATTGTTTATTGAAAGGCTGGAAACGCCTTCGTATTCTCCACTGGATGCATTACTGTGAATTGAGCATTCGGTTGTTTCTTTTGTTGTAACACTTGCGCCATTTTAAATTCGTTGTTATTACAGTCAAAGAAAAACCTCTGTTTGCACAGCGTAATGGCATAGGAGCTAAATATTATTAGGATGGCTCGGGAGGCACCGGGATCCCCCTTATCAGAGATTAAACGTCTTCTGTAAGAGCTGCGGTCGCATCACAGTTATTTGGAGGAACCAGGGAGCTAGGTATAGTGGCAGCAATTGATCTGAAAGTTTCCACAAGGAGTTTACATCCGGGCAAGGATAAGCAGCACAGTTTGGATTCTCATTTTCGACTTGGAGGTTTCTGTCTGGATTTTCTTCCTCCTCAAGCTTTGCAGAATTTGCATTTGCTAGTGAAGCTGTGACACCAAATGCGCTTTATGAAGTTAGTGAATTATTTGAATTTGGAATACAGTTAATTTACCTTGGAGTTTTAATTATCTTGGAGCTTTAATTTGCCTCTGTTTTCAACGTGATTAAAAATGCCCCGCTATGATGATCGTTCTGGAAACACATGGCTCTAGGTTGGCCGACTGTCTTCTTGTACCCGTACCTGTGATCTTGAGGACCTTTTCAACTGATATGGAAGGTTGGTCGGTTCTTACCCGGCCTGGAGTTCGAATGTTCGACGATGGAAACCATAGCGCAATTGAGGTCCACCCAGGTTTCCAGTATTGGTAGTGCAAATGCTTTGGAAGGCAGGCAATAGAGGTTTGACAGTGGGGCATTCGTGAATTTAAAAAGGATATTTTCAGAGCACCGTTGTTACTGAAATTAAATATTCTAGAAGGGATGCGGGGGCTCAAAAGCTTTCGATGCTGAGGTATGCACTAGCAGAACAAAGATTAAAGTGGAAAATAAAACAATTTTACATGAGCTTTATGATCAGCAGGGGAAGAGTCCTTACTATGACAATCTTAGGCGTCCAGTTAGAGACTTGAATCCACTTATTCAAAGTGGAGTTCATAGCATTACTAGTAATCCTACAATTTTTGAAAAAGCTATAATATCTTCAGGTGCTTATGATCACCAGTTCAAGCAACTTATCAATCAAGGAAAAGGAGTTGAGGACACTTACTGGGAGCTTGTAATAAAAGATATCCAAGATGCATGTTTATAAGCAGAGTGTTCAAAGATTCTGGGTTTTGCAGGGTAGGCCTTGCATCAGCATTGCCATAGTCCGATGGTGTCTACTCAATATTCTAGTACAATAATTCAAACTTTAAACTATTTACAAGGAATCTAAGGACTATCACCATGGTCTCTTAGGGCTATGGTCTGAGTCATAATCATCGAACTCGTCAGAAGATTGATTCTCTCGCATATATGCTTCCTCCATTATCTTTAGATATTTTTCTTCATAGTTCGGCTCGGTGGGGTCTTGAGCATCTTAGTACACATCTAAATACAAAATTTCCTTTCCTTTTGAAGATGTTATTGCTGTAGATGCTATAGCTTCTTTAGAGTACTGTCCTACTTACAACTTTATTCATTCTTTGTAGGGATGATGGCTTTGGTACGGTAACTTGAGTGGGTCATCTTTCTTTCTCCATATATTGATGTAAGATGTAGGATTTATCTCAATATCTAAGAAAGAATCTTTATGTGCTTTTGAGAAAGTTGGCATCTATAGCACTGTTAGCTCTATTCCATCCAATAGTTCCCATTTAAAAATCTAGAACATACTAGTAGCTGTTTTGATGGTGTGCTGTACCCAGATTTTACAGTGATCACTAACACCTTTCTTTTCTTGCCATCCAAATTCAAAATTAAATGATGTGCATACCCTAGTTGATAATAACAGACTAATCAGACATATAGTATCTGCAATACAATTTCCTGAACTTACTCCAACTGTGATTAGTGCCCTTTGATTCACAGAAAACTTTAAAACATGATACTTCCCTTGCGATTCGGTCAATTTTTTGATAATATGAATTTTTCAGCCAATTTTTCCATGGGAAATTCTTTTAACCACCTCAAAACTCTATTTACTTCATCCTTATTTTCTGCAAATGCGGAACTTTCTAAAAACTGATTTGCAAAAACCTGTGAAAAGGGATTTGGCTCAATAGCATTCCTTATTTCTCGGCTATTAAAATCCCATGGTGTAGAAAAGATTTTGTAGAGTTATTTCTACACATTGAGATTATCTTTCAACCTGTTTCTTCTTGTAGTAATCGTTCTTGATTTCCCAATTTGCAAAGGGCTCAAAGATTTCATACTGAGGAAAAGTATCTGAATGCATATAATCTGGATCTCTTCTTTTTAGATATGATGCTTCCATTTCCTCGAACAAATCTGGAATTCTTAAGGTCTATAAAAACTGACCAACTTCTATCTTGATGTTAACATCATCAAGGCCCATCATCTTAGCACTTGTAAAGATTTCAAGTGCAAAATCAATACAACCAATCATTTGATAATAATTTAAAATTTTCAAGACCCAAATCATAGATTGAGCATACTGTATGGACCATAAATCATCAAGTGTTCTGAAATATAATTCGACTTTCATATTTGGTAAAGAGTATGCTTTTACCAATTCAGGATCCAATCCAAGAAGTGTGCCAATATTCTCTGATTGCCAGGCTTGACATTTTTGAATGCACTGGTTTCTTCCAAGCCTGAGTCCAACTACCTTTTTTATTTCTAGACAAAGATCTTCAACATGCTTCTCGAGAATTTTGAACCTTTTTGCAAAAGTGACAAGATTGTTCGGCTAATCTAGAATATCAAAAATACTTCCTCTGGCTTATGTCTGGTTGCGGCCAATTCTATGAGCTTTATTCATTTCCTTGGTAAGAGCATTGGCAATATAGTTAGAATTTCCAGGAATCCATTCTACATCAAAATCATATTGTTGGAACCAAATTTGCAATGATAATAATCTTCCTCTTTCCATCTGTCTTGATAATTTTGCTGACAAGAAATATTTAAAATTCGTTGAGTTAGTCTTAATCAAGAATTTTCTTGGTGCAAGATACAATTCAAATTTTTGAATGCCATTAAATATTGCAAGAGTTTCTTTTTGAGTAGCAAAATAATTTTTCTGATTGGGGAGGAATTCTCCTGATGCATAGGCGCATAATTCTTCTTCTTTGTTTTCCTCCTTTCTTTAAAAAAGAACAGCTGCCCAAAAATCATCTGAAACATCTTTTTGTAAAATTAAAAATCCTTGTCTCGGAGGCTGCAATTTTGGCAGGAACTTACATTCTTCTTTGAGATTTTTGACAGCGGCAGTGGCTTGACTAGACCAACCTGATTTTAAATGCTTTCGAATATGAGCAGTTTTTTCAGATAGCCTCGGAATGTATTTATGGATATAATTTAAAACACCCAAAAATCTCTAAATCATTTTGGTATCTTTGAGTTCATCACGGAACTCAGCAAGCTTTGTTAGCACATGCGGTTGCATCTGTATATGTCCATCTATTACATGAATTCCAAGGAAATCAATATCATTTTGGAATAACATCATTTTCTTTTCCGAGAGGACAATACCATGAGCTTGAACTTCTTGAAAACATATTCCTAGATGAGCCATATGTGTTTGTAAACCTGGATTATGGATTAAAATATCATCAATGTAAGTTATGATAAAATCATACTTACCAAATATAAAATCCATTCTTTTCTGGAAGAAAGTAGGAGCATTCATTAATCCAAATGGAACAACTCTCCATTGGAAAAATCTGGCAGGGCGTGTGAATGTCGTCTTATGTCTATCTCCTTCTTCAATTTGAATCTGGTAATAACTAGATTTCATATCAAATTTACTGAAGATTTTACGCTTCTGAATTTTCTGCATTATTACTTCTTGACGAGGTAAAGGATAATGAAAGCTTTGAGTGATTCCATTTAATGTTTTGTAATTAATTACCATTCTCACTTTACCTCGAACTATTTCGGAATGATTGCGAACCAAAAATGCAAAACATGAATAATGGGAAACACTCGGTTCAATCAATCTCAACTTCAACAATTCTTCAATCTGTTTTTTGATTTCTTGTTCATCAGAAGCAGTACAAGGAATTAACTTACCTTTCACTCCATTATGATGCATGGTCACAATTTCTTGCTTGGGGCTCTCCTTTTCCCAAAACTTCTGAGGGTCTTCTGAGCAGCTTTTAACTAACCGCTGATATATAGAGATTTGTTCCTGAGTCCATTGCGGATCTATTGCTGCTTTTTGTTTTGTTCTGAGAGATTCCTTTTCTTCATAAATCTGCAGTACTTTCTGCCAATCTTTGGAATCATTTTTTGGCTTTCTTGTGCTGGTCTTCTTCTGGCTTTCTCTTCTTACTTCAGAGTCTACAAATTTTCATCTCAGAACAGAGATTGCTTGTTTCTTGAAATTGAAGATAAATTTATCTTCGCTAATATTCACGGGGAAAACAAAATTGATAAATGGCATAGCCAGAATTAAACTGGCAGATGGGTTGTAATGTTGTATAGCAGATATCTTGACAATCTTCCCACTTATTTTTTAAGAGATATTATCCACATAGTGAGTAATATTAACTGTACCTCTAATTGTTTCTGAAATCAGGATATTTTGGAGAGGTTTCCATAATCCTTTAAACAACAATGGTGTGGCAAGATTGTTTGAGCCACCGCTATCAATAAATGCATCAAGATCTATCCAACTATTTTTATCCTGCACAAAGACTCATATATACAAAAGATTATTTGTTTTTAACATTTTCTTCAAGAAAGTTTGTTTCGCTCGTGGGTCGAATTCAAGAACTTGCATTGAAGATGTTTGTCCAATATTTTCCTAATATGGAGAAAAAGAGTTTAACTAAGGGAGAATAGGGATAACCTGTTTTCCTTTGTCTTTCTGTGGTGGGAGAGACCAACATAAAGATTTTGTTTCACTGTTTTCAACACTGTCTGTGTCAGTCTCGAATTCTTCACTGTAATGAAGCTCTTATTCTTCATCTTCAACTGAAAATTCATCAGTAAAACAATCATAACAAATATTCATTTTCTGAACAGAATTGACTAACTCTTCATCTTCTGAAAAAGAAGCATGAGTTAACATATATACATCAGATGGTTCTTCTTCTGATTGTACAACAGACCAATCATCACAAAATTCTTCAATATCTACGCATGCTTTCAATTTACGGGATGTGCTTTTTGGACAAGCACGAGCATAGTGTCCTTCCTGTTTGCATATGAAACAACAATTGTTTTTCGTTCTCCGCTGTTTCCTCTTTTTTAAAAATTTGAAATTTTTAAAAGGTCGTTTGGATTTGCAATTTTCTTGATCTTGAATTTCCCATACCTCATAAGATACCAATTTTTTTATTTTGAACTTGCTCATGATCAAGAGTTTTTAGATTTTCTCAATTTGTTGCCATTTTGAGACGGGGTGTTGCTACCTCACAATTCACACCCATATAGCACCACTCAACAAACTAGGAGTCCAAAAATTGTTTTAGTCATTTTCAAATCCCATAACTCTACCTCTCTACATGTGTTTTGAAAAGCATATAATGCTTTCCACCCTCTTAAAATTCTTTTCTTTTTGCAGCCCTCCCAATTAAAATTTACTATTGGTAGTTATACTCATTTACCTCTTCTCTGCTTTCTTTTATTAGAAAGTATCAATATAAACTTAACTCTGCGTCCTTTTACTAGAAAGTATCTACACAAGCTTTGATCTGCACATGCAATGCGGGTCACATGCGTTAGAAAATTTCGGCATGTTGGAGTACATAATTGTGGTTTGATGGTAAGTCTACTTGGGCGAAGTCTCAGTAATTCAAATCTCATTGAGTACACTGGCCTGTTGTGGTGGATGGTGGATGCTCGATAAGCAGATAGTTTTGCTTTGCTAAAACCATAAGATCTTAGTATATGTGACTTGCAGGTAGTTGGATGTACTCTTGGTGTTATAGAGGCTGCTACCAGGATTGATCCTAGGTCTCCCATAGATTAGGACTGACAATTACCCATTCACCATGTGTCAACCAAAAAACAAATTCTCTCGGACCTTGCACTCAAAAATTACTTCATAGCATTCCCGGGTTGCCTGTCATATTGACTCCATTGCAAAAGCATATTTCCAATGGATTGCACTTCATTCAAATCTCGCATCTACAACGAATCCAACATTGACGCTTCGTTCGGCTCGTCTGTGAAGGCAAAATGCCCAAAGTGCACGAATCCAACATTGACGCTTCGTTCGCCTCGTCTGTGAAGGCAAAATGCCCAAAGTGCTCGTGGCGACAACACTCTCTTCCCTTTTGGATGTGGCCACCCATACCAAATTTGACAAGAACCATTACAGTAATTTGAGAAGGAAAACAAGTACTTCTCCATTTAGATTAGCAATTATTTAATGGAATTTTTTGAGGTTTTCTATTACAAGCAGCAGGTATTAGTAAACTTCGAAATTATTATTATTATTTTTTTTAATTGGTTTCAGGTGGATCAGAGAATAAGGGTTGATCCTCGTGATAAATTCTCAACCAGGTGATAGAATAAGGTTAATCCTCGTGATAAATTCCCAACCAGGTGATAGTTGACAGATTCCCAACTAGATGAGTGTAAAAAGAACACTACAAACTCTCACATCAATGCCTACCCCACTAATCAAAGCGGCTTCTTTAGGGACTTCGCTTCTGCCATGGTCGAAATGGGTAATATCAGACCTCTCACTGGCACCTGCGGAGAAATCCGCAAAAACTGCAGGAAGCCTAATTAATATCTCGGATTTATATAGGCTCCATTCTTTGTAATCAATAAACTATGATCCTGGAAGATTATGTGCAGGGTTTAAGGGAGCTGCTGTAACATCTGGCATGTTGAAATCTAATGTGCTCTTAATTTAGATTTCGAACACTATTTGGTAAATCGTATAAAATATGTAGCAGATATTTGAATCGACTGTGCTTTTGGAGCTATGCCCTTACGTGGATGTGTGAGCAATAAGGCTGCTACAAAATTACTACAGTCGAATGTATGTGGGAATTCAAGCTACGACCAAATGCCTGCTCCATAAATAATGGAGATTTTCTAATTTCCAATTAATAATGAAAAGCTTAATTTATAATATATGGGTTTAGGATCTTCATATCGCATTCGTCTCAGTGGGATATGGACCCTCTTTGCGTTGTTGTTCTAATGAACATCTTCACGCCAGCTAAAGGGCTCACCTTTTTGCTCTTCACATCGGCTAACTAAGGAGCTATCTTTTTTGCTGTACCAAAAAGTCGAACCACCCGCTGTCTCTTTGTCCATCCCTATTTTATTAAATACAAATAGACCATTTGTCGATTTGTGTGTCAATTCTTGCAAAAGGGCATGCTAATCTTCTCTAAATAATTTGTAATAATAATGGAGTGGATTTGTGTTTCTCAGCAATTATTGATTGCAGAAATAATTCATGTTTTATTTAAAATTATATAAAAGAATGGCAGTTATTTGGCATGGTTTTTATGCAATAGAGTTAGGTTCTAATTCAACTCTTCTTTCAAGATTTAAATTATTAATAAAACTAATTTTCTCAAAATATTAATGCATTTAAGTTATTTTATTTTTGGATTATTTTATTTTATTTTAATGTTACAATTAGATTCATGAAAATATTATTACTATTGTAGTTATATAAATTAAGTGGTTAGTGGGTGTTTGTGGGTGAAAGCATGAAAATGGGTTATACTTAGGCCAAATGTTTAACCAATTGAAGCTCTCAAAATTCATGTTTTTCCTCTTTTAACCAAGTGAAGCCCTCAAAATTCATATAGTCACTATGAAATTTGATTTCGAGTAAAAAGACAAATTTGTGGAGAACTATGTTGTTGTCCAAATTATATTTTTTTGCAAAAAATATTTAGTGTGTGTAATATGGAAATTTTCCCATTAAATGAAATACTTTCCCTTGCAAATTTCACAACATTTTAAAAAGTATGTTTGTGTTCAAGTAGCATAACATGTGTGTGTGTATATATATATATATATAATATATTATTATTATAATATATATATATATAATATATATATAACCATGATTTTATAGTGAGAGAGCTAAGTTTTTCATATTAATTATTATTATTTATTATTATTATTTTTCCTAGTCGGCAAAGTAATATTTCAATTCCATTTTGCACACATGTGTTCAGGTAATAATTTTTTTTTTCAAACTAAAAATACCGATTTGAATTTTTTTAGTTGTGTATATTTTATCATATTGATTTTTTATTCAATGTCTTTAAAACATTTAGAAAAAACTTCAAACATGAGGTTTAAAAAAATCAGATGAAAAATAGCATTGAATTAAAAAAATTTAAACTCATATGCCATTGGATAGAGGATTCCTTCATGAAGGTGATCAACTCCACCACCGAAGGGAAAATTTAACCCTAAGTCCACCAAAGTATAAAATGGAGTTGCAGAAACTTTTGCAAGGGGTACTAAAATTGTTGATTTTAGGACTTAAGAACATCGATTTAGCACTTAAAACACTCATCCACCGCTTTCAAATTGACATAGCTCTATTGATCGCATAAACCCTCATCGAGCCATGTAGGTGGTTAATAATGGGTCGATCTAGTCCCATGGATCGATCAAGCTATGTAGCTTGATCAAATGTAAACAAATTTTGAATGATCTAAAATTAAACTTTTACCTATTTTAAAATTCCAAATCTTATTAGAGCTTTTGTTATAATGTCATGTAAAATCTTTATTAAATATTTTGATTATTATTAAAAGAATATTATTATTTATATAATAATTGATGAAATAAATATAATATATATATATATATAATATATATATTTAAATAATTATTACTTTTTTATTGAATAATATTATTAAATATAATGTAATATAATTTTTTTTTACTATAATATAATTATCACAACCGCATTAATAATGTAGTTGATATATGCCATAGGTGTCACAAAAGGTATTAACCAAAAATAGTCATACATGCCAACTCAATGTATGTTAATTTTATTTAACATAATTTATTTTATAATCTAACATAATAAAATATATAATATTTTTTAATCTTGAAGTAATCATAACCTAAAGCTACCTTTAAAGAAACAAAACCTAAACAATTTCAATTGGAAGACATGAAGTGTTATGTGTATTTTGATGGAGGTAGTTGAAACAATAATATTTTAGAAAATTTCAAATAATTTATTTCCATGGAAAATTATCATTTTCCCTCCAAGTGAACATACAACACACATTTTCCCATGGGGCTTTGGATTGACAGTGAATAGGTGAAATCCGTGTGATAAATTACTGGTTCAAATCCCCCATGGGTCTTACCTACCAAAGAAAAAAAATGTACAACACACATTTGAAATCTCGTATTTTAAATATGTATTCTATAAAATAAAATAAAATGTTGTAGGACATCAAAATAAAATAAAATAAAAATATTTAAACATAATATTTTAATTGTCAAAGTATCTTAAAATTTTTGAAATATAGAGTGAGAGAGAGTGGGAGAGAAGGGTAAGAGAGAGAGGGGGGGACACAAATATGGAGAGAGGGAGAGGAGGAGAGAGTCGCCCAGAAAGAGAGAGAGCTCGAGAGATGGATTTGGAGGAAATGATAGGGAAGGAAGAAGTTCAAGACATATAGAGAGAGAAAGGTGGAGGGAGAAAGAGTGACAAGAGAGAGATGGAGATAGAGTATGTATGTTTGTGGGAGAGATAAAATACAAATAAGGACTCTAGATGGAGAGAAGGGTGATAGAGAATGAGAGAGGGAGGGAGATAGTCAATAGAGTTGCAGGAAAAAGCTCGACAGAGAGAGTGAGGTGGGGGAGAGACAGGGGGAGGTGGGAGAGAAAGGAAGAGAGAGAGGACATGAGAAGGATGGGTTTAGAGAGAGATGGAGTTGGAGGGGGAGAGATATGGCGGTAAGAAGAAAGAAATATAAAGAGAGAAAGGTGGTGAGAGAGAGGGAGTTACAAGGGAGATGGAGAGAGAGGGAGAGAGGAGAGTAGGAAGGAAGTGAGATAGAAGGGGAGACATAGGGAGAGAAGGGGGAGAGAAAGATATGGAGAGGGAGAGGGAGGGAGATATAGACAAGTATGGAGAAATAATGTGTGTGCTTGCAGGGTGATATTGAGAGATGAAGAAGGAGAGACAAAGGGAGAAAGTGATATAGATGGAAGGGGGAGAGAGGGAAGAAGATATAGATAGATGGAGGGAGGGAGAGATGGATAAGTATCAAAAGAGAGAGTGTGTGTTTCTGGGGGGGTGAGATAGACAGACAAATAAGGAGAGATGGATAGATACATTGATATAGAAGGAGGGGGGAGAGAATGTGAAGAAAATTTCTTGCACTAGAGGAATTGATTTTAGTGTACACAAATGTTGATTTCTAATCCTCTTTTATTTCTTTCAAATTAGATGCGTTTATTTATGTGTAGAAGTTGATTTCGAATTCTATTTCATTGCTAGCATTAGATGCATTTATTTAATTAAATATGTTAATTTATAATCCTGTTGGATTGAGCTTGCATTAGATGTAGTGATTTGAGTGTAGATATTGATTCCTAATCCCATTTGATTGCTAGCACTGCATGCATTGATTTCAGTGTAGATGTTGATTTCTCATCCTATTTGATTGTAGCATTAGATGCATTGATTTGAGTTTAGATGTTGATTTCAAATTATCCTATTGGAATGTTTGCATTAGATGCATTGATTTCAGTGAAGCTATTGATTTATAATAACTGATGTAACTAGATATAAATTGTACATTAATTTCAAGTTAATTAGTTTAACATTGTGCATTGATTTCAATGTAAGCACAAAAAAATTATTGACAACGTGCATTATGAGTAAGCTTTTGTAGATAACCTCAAACAAAATAAATTCGAATAAAACTTGTATTTGTAACTTTTACATCTCCACATATTTTAAAATTTAATATATGACTTATTTCAATCATATTTTAGTTTTTAAAAATTGAATAAAACTTAAATTTTCATCATAACAAATTGATCGAAATACTTGGATAATTATTTGTTAATTTAGGAAAGTTTATAACATTATATAAAATTATAGAAATGTTGTCATATATTATTGTTTGACGTAATTATTAAATTTCAATATGATCGACTTATATCATGTTATGAATAAGCTCTAGTATATAATCTCAAAATAAATAATTTTGAATAAAACATATTTGTTGTTTACATGACATCTTTTAATATTAAAATTGAATACAACTTATTTCAATCATATTTGTGTTTTTTAATT